>JACEFZ010022298.1:0-205000 GCA_014155875.1 Cepaea nemoralis | reverse complement strand
GAGGGTATATTACTTTTAACGTGCTTTATGCCAGAAACTAGACGTATAGTGCGGTTTTGAAGAGGGCACAGTCGTTTCATATTCTATTTAGGGCAAACATCCCAGACTGTGGAAAAATAATCGAGATGTGATTGGATATAAGATGTATAGAATATTTTCCGTGTGCTTTCGTCCTGAAAATGTTAGCAAGTTGGTAAACTTTCTGCGCTATTTTCTTGGTAAGGACGTGAACATAAGAGCTCCAATTTAAATGTCTGTCAGTTAAAAGACCTAATGTTTTATGTTCATGTACATTAACTATAGGTAACGTGTCCACGCGGAGTTCGAGCGGTGCCCTAGGTATGGCTAGTATCTGTAGTTTTTGTCTGCTCGTTATTAACATGGATTTGGTTTCGTCAATATTAATTTGCATGCGGTTTTCATTGAGCCGTCTAGTAAGATTATCAAGTTCTTTTAGAAATGTACTAGCTCCTAAAGGGTTCGAATACATGATCACCGTACCGACAGGCAAGCCACTGCGCTACTGCGGTTTGGAATATAAAGTGAATAGACGGGATGGGATGATGGTGAAGCGTCAACCACTTCTGCCCTGCAACTCCCCACAAGAGCTCAACTCCTCAACCACTTCAACCCAAGCCGCCATATTGTCACTGTCTTGTCCAGCCCCACACACCCCAAGCCGCCCTTATTGTCGCTGTCTCATCCAACCCTTTACACCCCAAGCCGCCCTATTGTTGCTGTCTCGCCCATCCTTTTCTGTCTCGTCCAGCCCTTTACACCCCTAGCCGCCATATTGTCGCTGTCTCGTCCAGCCCTTTACACCCCAAGCCGCCCTTATTGTCGCTGTCTCGTCCAGCCCTTTACACCCCAAGCCGCCCTATTGTCGCTGTCTCGTTCAGCCCTTTACACCCCAAGCCGCCCTATTGTCGTTGTCTCGTCCAGCACTTTCTGTCTCGTCCAGCCCCGTACACTGTGCAATGTGTATTTTTTTTATTAATGTACAATGTATAAGCCGGTCTCTCTGGCTGAGGGGTTACAACACTTTCTCCGTAATCCCATTTATCACGCAGAGTCTCGTAGCGGGAGAGAACTGGGAGCGGTTCGACCCCCGCTGGTGACTTGCGGGATACTGAGCCGGCCGCTCAGAAAGCCATGGCAAACTACTGAGCGTAATCTTGCCAAGAGATCGACAGACAGCTGAAAGATGCTGCTGTTGACAGCGATGTCCTGTAAGGGATATGCACACCAAAAAAAAAATTGTATAAAATATTGCCGGTCCAAGTTTTGTATTTACACATTCTGTTGCATTAACTTTACAGAAGGTGAATACAAAACTTAGACCGGCAATATTTTCAAACACTGCACAGTCATTTAAAATTTGCCCAGCCAAAGTCCTTGGCATAGGGTCAGCATCGACAAATGGTGGCAGTTTCCGCCAGGGGCAGTCACTGGGGCAGGGGTTCTATTATCGCCGCTGTTACAGCTGACATTTCACCTGACAAGGTCCACAACCCGTTAGAGAACTTCCGTCACAGCCTGCTCTCCCCTTGCTGTGTGACAAATGACGAGTTCACGGACTCCGCTAGTCATGTAGTCTTATCACTGTCACTGTCAATAACAATGTCACTGTCATCTACTGTTGTGTAGGACAGGGGGGAGGGGGGGGGGCGTCTAAAGCGTGCGGATGTTAGGACGCCTGGCTAGTGCAGTCGCCGCGAACTGTGCAGGTTAAGGTATTCCTTTGTGCCCCCGACAGAAAATATATCCACATCTTACCGAGGATTCGAACCCGGGTCTGCCAAAGGAGAGCGGCCAGCCACTGCTCGGTGTGATCACTAAAGTGTTTAGCCAGGAGTTTACAGGCCAGATGTTCTACTACATTGCACCGGGTGTTATCCCATGTGACTGGGGAACTGTCCGTAGGGCGGCCCGCCTAGAGCCTCGCACACAGCACCAACTCTGTGGCGTCAGCGATAACCTCCACGGGTCTCTGGTAAACGTTTCACTGATGACTGGAATAATTGAACCCTGAATCCAACAAACAACCTTCAGACCGCGAGGCGGGAAACAACTATTTCAACACGTATATCCCCCCCCCCCCCCAATTGTTATCACTGACAGAGACAAGTCCGAGTTGGTCGAGCGTCGTAGCACGCTTTAAGTGCACGTGGAACACAGAGAAATACCCGAGGCCTTCACTGAAACAAAGCACAGTCACATACAGATGTAGAGTCGGTGCAAGCACTGGGTGACCTGTCGTGACACAGTGGACAGGACATACACACCTAGACACCACGGACAGTGAGGATGTATCAGCTCTACAGGAGCACCATCACATGACAGACACGGACAGTGGGGATATATCAGCTCTACAGGAGCACCATCACAGGAAACACACGGACAGTGGGGATATATCAGCTCTACAGGAGCACCATCACAGGAAACACACGGACAGTGGGGATATATCAGCTCTACAGGAGCACCATCACAGGAAACACACGGACAGTGAGGACACGCCAGCTCTACAGGAGCATCATCACAGGAAACACACGGACAGTGGGGATATGTCAGCTCTACAGGAGCATCATCACAGGAAACACACGGTCAGTGGGGATATGTCAGCTCTACAGGGGCATCATCACAGGAAACACACGGACAGTGAGGATATGTCAGCTCTACAGGAGCACCATCACATGACAGACACGGACAGTGGGGATATGTCAGCTCTACAGGAGCACCATCACAGGAAACACACGGACAGTGAGGATATGTCAGCTCTACAGGAGCACCATCACATGACAGACACGGACAGTGGGGATATGTCAGCTCTACAGGACCACCATCACAGGAAACACACGGACAGTGAGGATATGTCAGCTCTACAGGAGCACCATCACATGACAGACACGGACAGTGGGGATATGTCAGCTCTACAGGAGCATCATCACAGGAAACACACGGTCAGTGGGGATATGTCAGCTCTACAGGAGCACCATCACATGACAGACACGGACAGTGGGGATATGTCAGCCCTACAGGAGCATCATCACAGGAAACACACGGTCAGTGGGGATATGTCAGCTCTACAGGAGCACCATCACATGACAGACACGGACAGTGGGGATATGTCAGCTCTACAGGAGCACCATCACATGACAGACACGGACAGTGGGGATATGTCAGCCCTACAGGAGCATCATCACAGGAAACACACGGTCAGTGGGGATATGTCAGCTCTACAGGAGCATCATCACAGGAAACACACGGTCAGTGGGGATATGTCAGCCCTACAGGAGCATCATCACAGGAAACACACGGACAGTGAGGATATGTCAGCTCTACAGGAGCATCATCACAGGAAACACACGGACAGTGGGGATATGTCAGCTCTACAGGAGCATCATAACAGGAAACACACGGACAGTGGGGATATGTCAGCTCTACAGGAGCATCATTACATGACAGACACGGACAGTGGGGATATGTCAGCTCTACAGGAGCATCATCACAGGAAACACACGGACAGTGGGGATATGTCAGCTCTACAGGAGCATCATCACAGGAAACACACGGACAGTGGGGATATGTCAGCTCTACAGGAGCACCATCACATGACAGACACGGACAGTGAGGATATATCAGCTCTACAGGGGCATCATCACATGACAGACACGGACAGTGAGGATATATCAGCTCTACAGGGGCATCATCACATGACAGACACGGACAGTGATGATATATCAGCTCTACAGGAGCATCATCACAGGAAACACACGGACAGTGGGGATATGTCAGCTCTACAGGAGCACCATCACATGACAGACACGGACAGTGAGGATATATCAGCTCTACAGGAGCACCATCACATGACAGACACGGACAGTGAGGATATATCAGCTCTACAGGAGCATCATCACAGGAAACACACGGACAGTGGGGATATGTCAGCTCTACAGGAGCATCATCACAGGAAACACACGGACAGTGGGGATATATCAGCTCTACAGGAGCACCATCACATGACAGACACGGACAGTGAGGATATATCAGCTCTACAGGAGCATCATCACAGGAAACACACGGACAGTGGGGATATGTCAGCTCTACAGGAGCATCATTACATGACAGACACGGACAGTGAGGATATGTCAGCTCTACAGGAGCACCATCACATGACAGACACGGACAGTGGGGATATATCAGCTCTACAGGAGCACCATCACATGACAGACACGGACAGTGAGGATATGTCAGCTCTACAGGAGCACCATCACATGACAGACACGGACAGTGAGGATATGTCAGCTCTACAGGAGCATCATCACATGACAGACACGGACAGTGAGGATATATCAGCCCTACAGGAGCATCATCACATGACAGACACGGACAGTGAGGATATATCAGCTCTACAGGAGCACCATCACATGACAGACACGGACATTGAGGATATATCAGCCCTACAGGAGCACCATCACATGACAGACACGGACAGTGAGGATATATCAGCCCTACAGGAGCATCATCACATGACAGACACGGACAGTGAGGATATGTCAGCTCTACAGGAGCACCATCACATGACAGACACGGACAGTGGGGATATATCAGCTCTACAGGAGCATCATCACATGACAGACACGGACAGTGAGGATATATCAGCTCTACAGGAGCATCATCACATGACAGACACGGACAGTGAGGATATGTCAGCCCTACAGGAGCACCATCACATGACAGACACGGACAGTGAGGATATATCAGCTCTACAGGAGCACCATCACATGACAGACACGGACAGTGAGGATATGTCAGCCCTACAGGAGCACCATCACATGACAGACACGGACAGTGAGGATATGTCAGCCCTACAGGAGCATCATCACATGACAGACACGGACAGTGCGGATATATCAGCTCTACAGGAGCACCATCACAGGAAACACACGGACAGTGAGGATATGTCAGCCCTACAGGAGCACCATCACAGGAAACACACGGACAGTGAGGATATGTCAGCCCTACAAGAGCACCATCACAGGAAACACACGGACAGTGAGGATATGTCAGCTCTACAGGAGCATCATCACAGAAAACATACGGACAATGGGGATATATCAGCTCTACAGGAGCACCATCACAGGAAACACACGGACAGTGAGGATATATCAGCTCTACAGGAGCATCATCACAGGAAACACACGGACAGTGGGGATATATCAGCTCTACAGGAGCACCATCACAGGAAACACACGGACAGTGGGGATATGTCAGCTCTACAGGAGCACCATCACATGACAGACACGGACAGTGAGGACATGTCAGCTCTACAGGAGCACCATCACATGACAGACACGGACAGTGAGGATATGTCAGCTCTACAGGAGCATCATCACAGGAAACACACGGTCAGTGGGGATATGTCAGCTCTACAGGAGCACCATCACATGACAGACACGGACAGTGAGGATATATCAGCTCTACAGGAGCATCATCACAGGAAACACACGGACAGTGAGGATATATCAGCTCTACAGGAGCACCATCACATGACAGACACGGACAGTGAGGATATATCAGCTCTACAGGAGCATCATCACAGGAAACACACGGACAGTGGGGATATGTCAGCTCTACAGGAGCACCATCACAGGAAACACACGGACAGTGAGGATATGTCAGCTCTACAGGAGCATCATCACAGGAAACACACGGACAGTGGGGATATATCAGCTCTACAGGAGCACCATCACAGGAAACACACGGTCAGTGGGGATATATCAGCTCTACAGGAGCACCATCACAGGAAACACACGGACAGTGAGGATATATCAGCTCTACAGGAGCACCATCACATGACAGACACGGACAGTGGGGATATATCAGCTCTACAGGAACACCATCACAGGAAACACACGGACAGTGAGGATATGTCAGCTCTACAGGAGCATCATCACATGACAGACACGGACAGTGAGGATATGTCAGCTCTACAGGAGCACCATCACATGACAGACACGGACAGTGAGGATATGTCAGCTCTACAGGAGCATCATCACATGACAGACACGGACAGTGGGGATATATCAGCTCTACAGGAGCATCATCACATGACAGACACGGACAGTGGGGATATGTCAGCTCTACAGGAGCATCATCACAGGAAACACACGGTCAGTGGGGATATGTCAGCTCTACAGGAGCATCATCACAGGAAACAAACGGTCAGTGGGGATATGTCAGCTCTACAGGAGCATCATCACAGGAAACACACGGTCAGTGGGGATATGTCAGCTCTACAGGAGCATCATCACAGGAAACACACGGACAGTGAGGATATATCAGCTCTACAGGAGCACCATCACATGACAGACACGGACAGTGAGGATATGTCAGCTCTACAGGAGCATCATCACAGGAAACACACGGTCAGTGGGGATATGTCAGCTCTACAGGAGCATCATCACAGGAAACACACGGACAGTGAGGATATATCAGCTCTACAGGAGCACCATCACATGACAGACACGGACAGTGAGGATATGTCAGCTCTACAGGAGCACCATCACATGACAGACACGGACAGTGAGGATATGTCAGCTCTACAGGAGCACCATCTGTCAACAACTCACTGACAGACATCATCGGGTACTTCTCTCACACCAATACAAGAATACTTGCAAGTCGTGTGGGAGGCAAAATACATAGTGCAATTTATTGCCATTGGCTCGCTACAGCAGTGAACAGTCGCTAATGAAACACATAACACTCTACCACAGAATTCTCTATCACAAATAGCTAACCACTATGCTACTTTCTATCTATGTAGTTACAACAAAACCCTAGCTCTATTCTAAACGAGGTGTACTCGACACGTCCTGTCTCCCGTCTGCCAATCTTTACTCCAGCCGGTACACACCACGCGGAGTCACCTTCACCTTGACGCGTGTTGCCTCACCTGGCACGCTTGATGGCAAACGTGTCATGTTGAGTGTCTACTCAACTTCTCCCGCTACCACGAGGCGTGATGCTTATCGTGGTTAGAGTGCTAACTCTCTGAACCACGCCTGCGTGTCTCATGAGGGAATGGTTAACCTAACCCTATTCCCTCATCTCCCCTGCCCTTGCCTCGGGCACAGTATCCCCTCATGGCCTCTTTAAGATTACCTGCTCTTCCTGGCTGAGGGGATGTGTTCAAGTCTTTGACACACACCCGCCCCTCCTGTGTTGCGTCACCAACTTTCACTCATTGGTTGTGACGCAAGAGGTTTCTAAAAAATTAGTGTCTCTAATTTTTGTCAAAGACTCTAGATAACTTGGCTTTGGGCATTCTAATAGACTCCTACTGACTTTTACCACAATGTAGCGAAACTTTACTTGGCTACTGGCAATCGCCACAAACTTGACTGGTTGGCGTGAGCCCTTTCTCACATGCTATATTATACTTATTAGAGGTATGTCTGAACCGGACCGTTGTCTTATAAGACCTGCCCTCACATAGTAAATTAACTTACTACCCATCCAAAGTTGACTTTCTTAGGGTCAACACATGAATTGCTTCATGTCCCCCATATAATATCTAACAACCATTATACAAGAGTGTGTGCGATAGGCTTTACCTACATCGCTTCCGCGTGTAAAGTTCCATTTCATTGTTAAGATAGTTTTTCGTTGTCTATTATGTCCCCTGACCCAAAGTTATCTCCCTTTGATTTACAAAAAGTGTATGTAATTTATATGTTTGTTTTCCTGGTTGTTTGCGTGTTTGTATGTAATTAATCTACTAATCTAATTCCTACTCTATATTTATAACTTGTATGTGTATGTATGTTAGTTTTTTTTGAGTGTCATAATTTGGTTCAATGTGGCCACAAATAGGTGCATAACACTAATTCGTGACTACATTCCCTGGTTATGAAACCCAAAATACTGTAATCTAAGTTCTAACCTATATTACAGACAACACATTCACACTAGCACATGTTCACCAACGAAAAACAACAATCACACAAACAAACATTAAAAGTTAAGCGAGGTAGCAGAAAAATTTGCTGACTAACCTCCCTCTCTCCTGTCTCCCTTCCATTCGTTTTCACATTCAAACTTCTGTCATACTCCTTTCACTCCTAATTCTATCATACATCTTTTATCCTCATATACCCATTCTTCTGATTATTTAAAAACCTTTGAATAACACTGTACAAATTCGGCGCAGTTTGAGACTGTCGAGCCCAATGACTGTGCGTAAGTCGCTGCACGAGTCATCTATTTACACTATATTTACATGGATGAGACCGTGTTGATAATTTGTCCCCTTGATCTCATCGTACAGTATATTACATTAATCTAAGACTCTACACTATAACCTAGTAATCCTATTTCTATATCTCAGTATTTGATGTGTTATCTAACTTTTGTCATGCTAATTATCTGATATGTTTATCTAATCTAAGGGATGTAATCTAACTATTTCACTGTACATGATGTGATGTGAGTTATGTACCTTAATTAAATGGATGATGTGAACAGAAATTATATACTTTTCTACCACTATATTACCTAATTTTTTTAAATTGACAAGAAATTATATGATTGATGTTCTTACTCTAAATGGTGTAAATGATGTAAGTTCACTTATGTAATGTAAAATGATAATACTAATAAATGGTAATGTTTGATCGATGGTATGATTTCACTCAGATGGAATAAGCTAAACTATTTTGCAGTTAAATGAAATATCACAATCTAAATGGTGCTATGTCTATCACTATTTTAATTTAATTTATTATGATGTAATTAACTATATTTATGTTTAATCTAATATTGTAGTTTAAATTTAAGTTAAGTAACCGGGTTAATTACCGTACTACCTAAACTATTTAACTAAATGAGAATTATTATATTACCTAATTCTATCTCTAATTTATCATTATTTTAAAATATTTAATTACATATCACATTAAGTTTATATACACTGTATTCAGTTCCTTCAGGATAGTAGTTGCCTTCATGTTTGCACATTGGTTGTATAGGCATAATAAATCTACACAATTTGCCTGGGTATCTGAACTACATTATACAGTCATACTAGAGTTTTCTCGGTAGTGCCCGTGTAGAGATTCGCTGGTGTCGTAGCTGAGTCTTTTTAGTGTCTATAATTAAGCACTGTTCTGACACTGTTCTCTGCATTTCACGCACATGATACACCGGAATGGAGCTTAGTTGAAAATGAGCTGCCCTATTACACACGGTAGTATCTACGTTCTGCAGCACAGTTCTTTAGTTCATGTCTGCGGACACCTGATAGTTCATTGTACTTGGTTCATTACTTAGCACATAAAGTAGATGTATATGTAACACATTTTATATACATTATTGTAATCTATTTATGTACTGACTATCACTCTCTATCTATATGCGGACTTTCGGGTATTTCTACCCCTGATGGTCTACTAAGGGTATCAGCTAAAATGTTGTCTTTACCCTTGATGTGTTCTATACTAAACGTATAGTTCTGCAAAATAAGAGACCACCTGTATATCCGGTCGTTTCGGTGCACCCCGGACTGGATGACTGTAATGGGAGAATTATCTGTCTGGACAATGAAGTGTACACCTGCCAGAAATCGATGGAGCTTTCTCACCGCATAGATGACGCTTAGGGCTTCTAGTTCTGATATTGAATATCTGGACTCGGCAGGTGTGATCTTACGGCTCACGTAACAAATCGGGTGGAAGATGCCCTCATAAAATTGGCCTAGGACTGCAGCGATGGAGATCCTGCTGGCATCTGTCCTAAGATAATAAACGAGCCCAGGATTAGGCAAGCGGAGGATGGGAACATTACTAAAAAGTATTTTCAATTTTGACAATGCAGAAATTAATAATGCATCTTTCACATCTAATTTCACCGATGCTTTTAACAGATTAGAAAATACACTTGTAATGTTTGCTAAATTTGGAATAAATTTACTATAGTAGTTAACTAATCCCAAAAGACTCCTAACCTGCTTTTTACTGGTAGGCATAGTCAGATTCATAATTTTTGTAATAATCCTATTGTCAGTCTTCAGTTGACCTTGAGAGATGACATGACCCAAAAATTCAATTTCTTTTAGGCCTAATTCAACTTTGCTCGGTTTGACCGTGAGACCGAAGAGTCGCAACCTATCAAAGACATGTCTCAGTTTCAGTAAGTGTGTAGTCCAGTCTTCAGTATGGACACATATGTCATCTATATAGGTCACAGTATTCGTCACTCCATGTAATAGATCTCTAGTTAAGCGTACGAAAGTGGCAGGAGCATTTCGAAGTCCGAAAGGAAGAAATCGCCATTCGTATAATCCTAAAGGTGTTGAAAACGCAGTAAGATGCATAGATTGAGCCTGCATAGGGACCTGCCAGTATCCTTTAGTAAGATCTAGTTTTGAAAAGATTTTTGAAGTAGACATGTCCAAGATAAGATCTTCGCAGGAAGGAATCGGTTCTGCGTCGATCTTAGTGATGTTATTGAGTTTTCGATAATCTACACACAGACGAATTGTGGAATCCTTCTTCTTAACTAGGACGATTGGAAATGAGTACTCAGATGTAGACTTTTGGATAATCCCGCTAGCCTCTAAATTAAGAATTTCCTTATTTAGATTTTCCCTATAGCTAAGTGGGATAGAGTACGGCCTGCATTTAATAGGCTTGAGGTCCGAAAGAAGAATGGAGTGTTCTATTCTGTCCGTCCTACCTGGGATGTCAGAGAATAGGTCTTTGTATTCAGTAACTACCTCAACTAATTGTCTCCGTTGAAAGTCCGTTAGTCCCTGATCTATATGTATGCTGTCCAATGTTGCAGTCTTGTCTACAATGGGAACGGGTAGTTCCATTCCGTCGTCGTCTACCTGATTCAGTACAGTAGTGGTGCTAAGTATGTATTCTGTGCACTCACTAGATGTCTTGCCATTGTCGGAACTGCCAGTCTCACTAACTAGTGTAGTTGCGATATGTATGTCTGTCGTCTGATCACTTGGTGTTGTTGCAATATGTTCGTCTGTCTCTACTCCTGTCTCTTGTCTCGAAAAGTAAGGTTTCAACATGTTGACATGGAATATCTTTAAGTGTCCGTTTATCGATATTTCATAGTCAACATCTGAAATTCTGCGTACCACCTTGAATGGCCCTTGCCATGAGGTCAATAGTAAATTTCTTTTGTCTGGAAGTAGCAAGAGTATGTCTTGATCTGGTTCAAGTTCAATTGTTCTTGCCCCTTTGTTGGCATATTGGCGGTAGATTTGACCCTTCCTCTCCAAAGCTGCCTTAGCTATAACACACGATTTCATGATCTTGTCTCGTGTTTCCGTCACCATTTCATAAGGTGTTTTTGGGGTAGGAATTTCTATTGAGTTAGTTACTAATTGGTGGTAAATAGTTAGGGGTCCACGTGGGTTAGCCCCGTAAACTAATTCAAATGGTGAGAAACCCGTGCTTGAATGGGGAATCTCCCGATAGGCGAACAGCACTGTTGGTAACAGTGTATCCCAATCAGCTGGGTTTTCTGCTGTCACCTTAGCCAGCATATGCTTTAGATCACCGTTAATTTTCTCTACAATTCCGTTGCTGGCTGGATGGTAGGCTGTCGTAAAATGTTGTTTAATACCTAACATTTTTGTAAGGGCTTGCGTTGCAGCCGATATGAACTGAGTTCCACGATCGGATAAAATGGTTCGTGGGAATCCAAATCGTGAGAACAGATGTAGAAATACATTGGCAACGTCTTTGGAGGTGATGTATTTCAAAGCTACTGCCTCAACCCACCTTGAACATAGGTCGACCATTGTCAATATGAAGCGATTTCCTTTGCTGGACACCTGATTAAGGGGACCAACAATATCTACCGCCACACTCTCAAATGGCCTTGAAGCCAATGTAGAAGGTTGTACTTCAGCTGTAGGATGTTTACCCTTACGTACTAATTGTTGACAGACATTACACGAACGACAAAATAATTTTATGTCATTGCAAAAACCTGGCCAATAGAAATGAGCCTGAATTCTGGCCCTGGTCTTATCATATGCAAGATGACCAGCAAACGGTGACTCATGTGCAATTTTCAGCACAGTTAGACGATGTTGTTCAGGTAACATCGTTTGCTGAATCTCATGGTTACCAGTAGTATAATATCTTGTTAAAATACCATTATTCAGTCTAAAGAACCATGATGCATTTTTGGTTACTTTGGCTTTCTCTTTCAATAATTTTAAGTATGGTGACACACTAGGGTCAGCTTTTTGCTGATCTATAAATTTCTGTCTGTTGGTGTCATCTGTGCCTGTTGGGGAAAGCAACAGTAATCTTTCTTCTTGCAATGTGTCTTGATGTTTCACACTGTCTGCCCTTGTTGTTGCATTACCTGCATTTAATTTCTCCCATGCAACTATTTCTTCATTAGTGCATTGTTTCAGTTGGGGTAAGCACCCCAAAATTAAGTCAGTACAAGGGTTGTTTAGTATTGCACAAGTAAAGGTACCAGAGAGAAAAGGAGAATCAATATGGGCTTTTGCCAAAGGGTAAATTTCAATGTTACCCGAGAAGGTTCGACACTTGACCGTATCACCTGTGTAATCACCCGGATTCACCAGTTCTTTCCGAAGACCAATAAGGGTGCTGCCGCTGTCCAGCAAACATTGGCATGGTACATTATTGACCATTGCATTGTGGAACACAAGATTGCCTCTGGAGGCTAATGCTGCATTTACATTCTCAGAGGAGAATGGTACTGTATGCCCACATTCTAGTTTCCCATCTGCATGGAATTGGTGACATCGTTCACAGCTGTCAAAGCTTAACATATCGTTTGCACTACAAACGTCTTCACACTGATTAAATGGCAGTTCATTCTCAACCTCACATTCACTCTCACTACCACTATCTGAAGAGGTGTCAATCAGAATAGCATTGCTAGCTTTCATACGTTGGCGGCCCAGGCACTTATTACTATAATGGCCATAGCTGGAACCAAAAAAAACATTTAATGGCCCGCCTGTATGCAGATCTTTTGCCCTGCTGTTTCTTGATCACTTTTTCAAGATGCGCCGGATAATTTGGCGATTTGTCACACATAGCATAAGAATCATGTACAAGTTGACAATGTATGCATTTGGACACTTTCATGTCTTTCTTATCATATTTCTGAAAAGGTTTTCTATTACTCTGATATTTTGGTTGGTCTTTCACAAACGAAACTATTTCAGAGTCATTTGAAGTTTTAAAGACATCTCTGTTAGAAGAAAAATATGCCGATCCTTTCTTTTCAAACTGTTCTATGTTTTCTATGTCTGACTGCTGCAAAAATTTGGCAAACGGAGAAGGTATGGTGGATATCACCTTATCCATAGCAATTAAGTTTTTTAATCTATCAAAGTCTCTTCCTATGTTAGCCGCTTTAAGCCATCTATTTAGTACACTTAGAACATTTGAGACGTAATCAATGAAAGTCTCATTGGGTTTAGGCTTTAAATTTGAAAATTGATTTTGATATCCAGGGGCATCAAGTAAAAAGTGTTGCATTATCCTATCATGGATGTATTGATAGTTAGATCTGAGGTCTGTTGGTATGGACTCTATTACTTTGAGGGGCTCACCACTGAGATTCTTCATAAAAATTGGAGCCCACATTTCTAATGGAACCTGGTGAAATTTAAATTGGTACTCTACGTTCTCTATCCATGCTGATATGGGATCATCTTTACAGTATGGTTTGATAATATTTTTGTATTTGTTGAACTTATTTTCCTCTTGTTGACTTCTTAGTTTAGTGGCAGAAATTTCTGCGTGTGACTCTACGTCCCTTTCTTTCATCTTTAACTGTGTCTCTGATTCTACTTGTATCTGTTTTTCTTTGACTCTTGCCATTTCAGCTATTTCAGATTGCTTTAATTCTTTGTCCTGATCTAATTGCCTTTGCTTTAATTCTAGTTCTTTCTGTTTTATCTCCTTCTCATGTTCTAACTGTTGTTGTTTAAGTTCTAATTCTTTCTGTTTTGTCTCTTTATCATGTTCTCTATCTCGTTCTTCTTTTTCCTTTTGTTGCTGTAATTGTTGTTGCTTAATCTGTTTGTCATCTTCTAGCTGTTTCTGTTTTGTTATCTCAGCTAGTTGAGCAATCTCTTTTTGATGTTGTCTTTCTTGTGCGCGTTCGTTTCTTTCAGCATCTTCTTTTCGTATGCGATCGGCTTTTTCAGCCTCTTCTTTTCGTATGCGATCAGCTTTTTCAGCCTCTTTTGCTTCTTTCTCAGCATCTTTTAATTCTTTAAATTTCTGATCTGCATATTGCTGTAGTTCTTTCCCTGCTAATTCCAGTTCTTTACCTGCTTTTATGAAATCTGATAAAGTTGCCATCTTAATTTAGTAATTGGCTAGCAGTGACAGACAATGATCTTTTTATTAATTATCTATCTTTGATATGTTATTTTTTTTTTATTCACCAATGAGCGCAAAGACGTGTACTCTTTGCTTGTGCCCTGCAAAATTTAATGCTGAAGAAACAGAGCACAAAAAATACAATAGTGTCTCAACAGCTGAAAAAGAGATGCACTATTAATCAAATTGCATGCCAAAATATGTAAGTGTACTCAGCTTTAACGTTCCCGAGGATCGGGGAACGGAACTCCGTCGACACAGGTCACCTTGATACTTTAGGGTGGAAACACGTTACGTAATTGGGACACCCTAGTTGGCCCACCGGCATCCGTACCCAGCTCTTCGATATGTAGGGCGGCAGTGTTACGCCCAGAGGTGCACGATATAATTACCCTGACAACTAAGGACAATGACTTAGACAATGACAGAATCACGAACAACTAGAATATGTACCACGTAAATTAAATGTCGATGTCCTGTCTTCGTTCTATCAGTATTGCCTTACGTTACTATTCTAGTTAATTTATGTAAGTGTTGTGCAAGCAAGTGCCATCTGCTCGCCCGAAAGTAGTTCCATCGTGACGGTAAACAATGAGAAAATAGACCAAAAATATTACTAACTGCTTTTCATAGATATAAATAACCTAATGATGTTTAAATAAATAAATATATTACTTTCGTAAATCAAATAAAGAAATAATAGCTGATATAACGTACCGATTCAGGCGAGCGCTGTTTAGCAACTTTGTAAACACTCGCTTGCTGTATGCTAATGAGCCCAGACGACTGTTTGTCAATCATCTGACGTCACAGCACAGCGCGATGAAAAATCGATATTGTTTGCTGGCTTCGTATCGCTCCGCCGTGAATCATTTTTGGTACTCATTTCTCAACAAAAAGTAAATATATAAATAAATACGAGAAACCAAGAATATTAATACTTACAGCTTTGATGAATACATACTTTGACTAAATAAATATTTCATAAACACAATTAAACAGTTTAATACGTCACGATAGGCACATTTCTAGCTTGCAACATTTTTCTCGTCTGCACAAATCACCGTCACTACACAAATTAAATTAAACCCTAGTCTGGAGCTCGTGGACGAGTGGATTAGCTTGAACTTTGCGTCCTAAGCTTCACTTCTGACAACCACAATTACCATTTACTGTGGGTATTAGCTTGGCGCTTTCGTCCAAGCACCACTTTCTGACACCACAATTACCCTGGCCTGTCAACAACTCACTGACAGACATCATCGGGTACTTCTCTCACACCAATACAAGAATACTTGCAAGTCGTGTGGGAGGCAAAATACATAGTGCAATTTATTGCCATTGGCTCGCTACAGCAGTGAACAGTCGCTAATGAAACACATAACACTCTACCACAGAATCTCTATCACAAATAGCTAACCACTATGCTACTTTCTATCTATGTAGTTACAACAAAACCCTAGCTCTATTCTAAACGAGGTGTACTCGACACGTCCTGTCTCCCGTCTGCCAATCTTTACTCCAGCCGGTACACACCACGCGGAGTCACCTTCACCTTGACGCGTGTTGCCTCACCTGGCACGCTTGATGGCAAACGTGTCATGTTGAGTGTCTACTCAACTTCTCCCGCTACCACGAGGCGTGATGCTTATCGTGGTTAGAGTGCTAACTCTCTGAACCACGCCTGCGTGTCTCATGAGGGAATGGTTAACCTAACCCTATTCCCTCATCTCCCCTGCCCTTGCCTCGGGCACAGTATCCCCTCATGGCCTCTTTAAGATTACCTGCTCTTCCTGGCTGAGGGGATGTGTTCAAGTCTTTGACACCATCACATGACAGACACGGACAGTGAGGATATGTCAGCTCTACAGGAGCATCATCACAGGAAACACACGGTCAGTGAGGATATATCAGCTCTACAGGAGCAACATCACAGGAAACACACGGTCAGTGGGGATATGTCAGCCCTACAGGAGCACCATCACAGGAAACACACGGTCAGTGGGGATATGTCAGCTCTACAGGAGCATCATCACAGGAAACACACGGTCAGTGGGGATATGTCAGCTCTACAGGGGCATCATCACAGGAAACACACGGACAGTGAGGATATATCAGCTCTACAGGAGCATCATCACATGACAGACACGGACAGTGAGGATATGTCAGCTCTACAGGAGCACCATCACATGACAGAGACGGACAGTGAGGATATGTCAGCTCTACAGGAGCACCATCACATGACAGACACGGACAGTGAGGATATGTCAGCTCTACAGGAGCACCATCACAGGAAACACACGGACAGTGGGGATATGTCAGATCTACAGGAGCACCATCACATGACAGACACGGACAGTGAGGATATGTCAGCTCTACAGGAGCACCATCACAGGAAACACACGGACAGTGAGGATATATCCGCTCTACAGGAGCACCATCACATGACAGACACGGACAGTGAGGATATGTCAGCTCTACAGGAGCACCATCACATGACAGACACGGACAGTGGGGATATATCAGCTCTACAGGAGCACCATCACAGGAAACACACGGTCAGTGAGGATATATCAGCTCTACAGGAGCACCATCACATGACAGACACGGACAGTGAGGATATGTCAGCTCTACAGGAGCACCATCACAGGAAACACACGGTCAGTGAGGATATATCAGCTCTACAGGAGCACCATCACATGACAGACACGGACAGTGAGGATATGTCAGCTCTACAGGAGCACCATCACATGACAGACACGGACAGTGGGGATATATCAGCTCTACAGGAGCACCATCACATGACAGACACGGACAGTGAGGATATGTCAGCTCTACAGGAGCACCATCACAGGAAACACACGGTCAGTGATGATATATCAGCTCTACAGAAGCACCATCACAGGAAACACACGGTCAGTGAGGATATATCAGCTCTACAGGAGCACCATCACATGACAGACACGGACAGTGAGGATATGTCAGCTCTACAGGAGCATCATCACAGGAAACACACGGACAGTGGGGATATGTCAGCTCTACAGGAGCACCATCACAGGAAACACACGGTCAGTGAGGATATATCAGCTCTACAGGAGCACCATCACATGACAGACACGGACAGTGAGGATATGTCAGCTCTACAGGAGCACCATCACAGGAAACACACGGACAGTGAGGATATGTCACCTCTACAGGAGCACCATCACAGGAAACACACGGACAGTGAGGATATGTCAGCTCTACAGGAGCATCATCACAGGAAACACACGGACAGTGAGGATATGTCAGCTCTACAGGAGCATCATCACAGGAAACACACGGACAGTGAGGATATGTCAGCTCTACAGGAGCACCATCACATGACAGACACGGACAGTGGGGATATGTCAGCTCTACAGGAGCACCATCACATGACAGACACGGACAGTGGGGATATATCAGCTCTACAGGAGCACCATCACATGACAGACACGGACAGTGAGGATATGTCAGCTCTACAGGAGCATCATCACAGGAAACACACGGACAGTGAGGATATGTCAGCTCTACAGGAGCACCATCACATGACAGACACGGACAGTGGGGATATATCAGCTCTACAGGAGCACCATCACATGACAGACACGGACAGTGAGGATATGTCAGCTCTACAGGAGCATCATCACAGGAAACACACGGACAGTGAGGATATGTCAGCTCTACAGGAGCACCATCACGGGGAACACACGGACAGTGAGGATATGTCAGCTCTACAGGAGCACCATCACGGGGAACACACGGACAGTGGGGATATATCAGCTCTACAGGAGCACCATCACATGACAGACACGGACAGTGGGGATATGTCAGCTCTACAGGAGCACCATCACATGACAGACACGGACAGTGGGTATATGTCAGCTCTACAGGAGCACCATCACATGACAGACACGGACAGTGGGGATATGTCAGCTCTACAGGGGCATCATCACAGGAAACACACGGACAGTGGGGATATGTCAGCTCTACAGGAACATCATCACAGGAAACACACGGACAGTGGGGATATGTCAGCTCTACAGGAGCACCATCACAGGAAACACACGGACAGTGAGGACACGCCAGCTCTACAGGAGCATCATCACAGGAAACACACGGTCAGTGAGGATATATCAGCCCTACAGGAGCATCATCACAGAAAACACACGGACAGTGAGGACACGCCAGCTCTACAGGAGCATCATCACAGGAAACACACGGTCAGTGGGGATATATCAGCTCTACAGGAACATCATCACAGGAAACACACGGACAGTGAGGATATGTCAGCTCTACAGGAGCACCATCACATGACAGACACGGACAGTGAGGATATGTCAGCTCTACAGGAACATCATCACAGGAAACACACGGACAGTGAGGATATGTCAGCTCTACAGGAGCACCATCACATGACAGACACGGACAGTGAGGATATGTCAGCTCTACAGGAGCACCATCACAGGAAACACACGGACAGTGGGGATATGTCAGCTCTACAGGAGCACCATCACATGACAGACACGGACAGTGAGGATATGTCAGCTCTACAGGAGCACCATCACAGGAAACACACGGACAGTGAGGATATATCAGCTCTACAGGAGCACCATCACATGACAGACACGGACAGTGAGGATATGTCAGCTCTACAGGAGCACCATCACATGACAGACACGGACAGTGGGGATATATCAGCTCTACAGGAGCACCATCACAGGAAACACACGGTCAGTGAGAATATATCAGCTCTACAGGAGCACCATCACATGACAGACACGGACAGTGAGGATATGTCAGCTCTACAGGAGCACCATCACAGGAAACACACGGTCAGTGAGGATATATCAGCTCTACAGGAGCACCATCACACGACAGACACGGACAGTGAGGATATGTCAGCTCTACAGGAGCACCATCACATGACAGACACGGACAGTGGGGATATATCAGCTCTACAGGAGCACCATCACATGACAGACACGGACAGTGAGGATATGTTAGCTCTACATGAGCACCATCACAGGAAACACACGGTCAGTGAGGATATATCAGCTCTACAGAAGCACCATCACAGGAAACACACGGTCAGTGAGGATATATCAGCTCTACAGGAGCACCATCACATGACAGACACGGACAGTGAGGATATGTCAGCTCTACAGGAGCATCATCACAGGAAACACACGGACAGTGGGGATATGTCAGCTCTACAGGAGCACCATCACAGGAAACACACGGTCAGTGAGGATATATCAGCTCTACAGGAGCACCATCACATGACAGACACGGACAGTGAGGATATGTCAGCTCTACAGGAGCACCATCACAGAAAACACACGGACAGTGAGGATATGTCACCTCTACAGGAGCACCATCACAGGAAACACACGGACAGTGAGGATATGTCAGCTCTACAGGAGCATCATCACAGGAAACACACGGACAGTGAGGATATGTCAGCTCTACAGGAGCATCATCACAGGAAACACACGGACAGTAAGGATATGTCAGCTCTACAGGAGCACCATCACATGACAGACACGGACAGTGGGGATATGTCAGCTCTACAGGAGCACCATCACATGACAGACACGGACAGTGGGGATATATCAGCTCTACAGGAGCACCATCACATGACAGACACGGACAGTGAGGATATGTCAGCTCTACAGGAGCATCATCACAGGAAACACACGGACAGTGAGGATATGTCAGCTCTACAGGAGCACCATCACATGACAGACACGGACAGTGGGGATATATCAGCTCTACAGGAGCACCATCACATGACAGACACGGACAGTGAGGATATGTCAGCTCTACAGGAGCACCATCACATGACAGACACGGACAGTGGGGATATATCAGCTCTACAGGAGCACCATCACATGACAGACACGGACAGTGGGGATATATCAGCTCTACAGGAGCACCATCACATGACAGACACGGACAGTGAGGATATGTCAGTTTACAGGAGCATCATCACAGGAAACACACGGACAGTGAGGATATGTCAGCTGTACAGGAGCACCATCACGGGGAACACACGGACAGTGAGGATATGTCAGCTCTACAGGAGCACCATCACATGACAGACACGGACAGTGGGGATATGTCAGCTCTACAGGAGCACCATCACATGACAGACACGGACAGTGGGTATATGTCAGCTCTACAGGAGCACCATCACATGACAGACACGGACAGTGGGGATATGTCAGCTCTACAGGGGCATCATCACAGGAAACACACGGACAGTGGGGATATGTCAGCTCTACAGGAACATCATCACAGGAAACACAGGGACAGTGGGGATATGTCAGCTCTACAGGAGCACCATCACAGGAAACACACGGACAGTGAGGACACGCCAGCTCTACAGGAGCATCATCACAGGAAACACACGGTCAGTGAGGATATATCAGCCCTACAGGAGCATCATCACAGAAAACACACGGACAGTGAGGACACGCCAGCTCTACAGGAGCATCATCACAGGAAACACACGGTCAGTGGGGATATATCAGCTCTACAGGAACATCATCACAGGAAACACACGGACAGTGAGGATATGTCAGCTCTACAGGAGCACCATCACATGACAGACACGGACAGTGAGGATATGTCAGCTCTACAGGAACATCATCACAGGAAACACACGGACAGTGAGGATATGTCAGCTCTACAGGAGCACCATCACAGGAAACACACGGACAGTGGGGATATGTCAGCTCTACAGGAGCACCATCACAGGAAACACACGGACAGTGGGGATATGTCAGCTCTACAGGAGCACCATCACAGGAAACACACGGACAGTGGGGATATGTCAGCTCTACAGGAGCACCATCACAGGAAACACACGGACAGTGGGAATATGTCAGCTCTACAGGAGCACCATCACAGGAAACACACGGACAGTGAGGACACGCCAGCTCTACAGGAGCATAATCACAGGAAACACACGGTCAGTGAGGATATATCAGCTCTACAGGAGCATCATCACAGGAAACACACGGACAGTGGGGATATATCAGCTCTACAGGAGCATCATCACAGAAAACACACGGACAGTGAGGACACGCCAGCTCTACAGGAGCATCATCACAGGAAACACACGGTCAGTGGGGATATACCAGCTCTACAGGAACATCATCACAGGAAACACACGGACAGTGAGGATATGTCAGCTCTACAGGAGCACCATCACATGACAGACACGGACAGTGAGGATATGTCAGCTCTACAGGAACATCATCACAGGAAACACACGGACAGTGATGATATATCAGCTCTACAGGGGCATCATCACAGGAAACACACGGACAGTGAGGATATGTCAGCCCTACAGGAGCACCATCACATGACAGACACGGACAGTGGGGATATGTCAGCTCTACAGGAGCATCATCACAGGAAACACACGGACAGTGAGGATATATCAGCTCTACAGGAGCACCATCATATGACAGACACGGACAGTGAGGATATATCAGCTCTACAGGAGCACCATCATATGACAGACACGGACAGTGGAGATATGTCAGCTCTACAGGAGCACCATCACATGACAGACACGGACAGTGAGGATATATCAGCTCTACAGGAGCACCATCACAGGAAACACACGGTCAGTGAGGATATATCAGCTCTACAGGAGCACCATCACATGACAGACACGGACAGTGAGGATATGTCAGCTCTACAGGAGCACCATCACAGGAAACACACGGACAGTGAGGATATGTCACCTCTACAGGAGCACCATCACAGGAAACACACGGACAGTGAGGATATGTCAGCTCTACAGGAGCATCATCACAGGAAACACACGGACAGTGAGGATATGTCAGCTCTACAGGAGCATCATCACAGGAAACACACGGACAGTGAGGATATGTCAGCTCTACAGGAGCACCATCACATGACAGACACGGACAGTGGGGATATGTCAGCTCTACAGGAGCACCATCACATGACAGACACGAACAGTGGGGATATATCAGCTCTACAGGAGCACCATCACATGACAGACACGGACAGTGAGGATATGTCAGCTCTACAGGAGCATCATCACAGGAAACACACGGACAGTGAGGATATGTCAGCTCTACAGGAGCACTATCACATGACAGACACGGACAGTGGGGATATATCAGCTCTACAGGAGCACCATCACATGACAGACACGGACAGTGAGGATATGTCAGCTCTACAGGAGCACCATCACATGACAGACACGGACAGTGGGGATATATCAGCTCTACAGGAGCACCATCACATGACAGACACGGACAGTGGGGATATATCAGCTCTACAGGAGCACCATCACATGACAGACACGGACAGTGAGGATATGTCAGCTCTACAGGAGCATCATCACAGGAAACACACGGACAGTGAGGATATGTCAGCTCTACAGGAGCACCATCACGGGGAACACACGGACAGTGAGGATATGTCAGCTCTACAGGAGCACCATCACATGACAGACACGGACAGTGGGGATATGTCAGCTCTACAGGAGCACCATCACATGACAGACACGGACAGTGGGTATATGTCAGCTCTACAGGAGCACCATCACATGACAGACACGGACAGTGGGGATATGTCAGCTCTACAGGGGCATCATCACAGGAAACACACGGACAGTGGGGATATGTCAGCTCTACAGGAACATCATCACAGGAAACACATGGACAGTGGGGATATGTCAGCTCTACAGGAGCACCATCACAGGAAACACACGGACAGTAAGGACACGCCAGCTCTACAGGAGCATCATCACAGGAAACACACGGTCAGTGAGGATATATCAGCCCTACGGGAGCATCATCACAGAAAACACACGGACAGTGAGGACACGCCAGCTCTACAGGAGCATCATCACAGGAAACACACGGTCAGTGGGGATATATCAGCTCTACAGGAACATCATCACAGGAAACACACGGACAGTGAGGATATGTCAGCTCTACAGGAGCACCATCACATGACAGACACGGACAGTGAGGATATGTCAGCTCTACAGGAACATCATCACAGGAAACACACGGACAGTGAGGATATGTCAGCTCTACAGGAGCACCATCACAGGAAACACACGGACAGTGGGGATATGTCAGCTCTACAGGAGCACCATCACAGGAAACACACGGACAGTGGGGATATGTCAGCTCTACAGGAGCACCATCACAGGAAACACACGGACAGTGGGGATATGTCAGCTCTACAGGAGCACCATCACAGGAAACACACGGACAGTGGGGATATGTCAGCTCTACAGGAGCACCATCACAGGAAACACACGGACAGTGAGGACACGCCAGCTCTACAGGAGCATCATCACAGGAAACACACGGTCAGTGAGGATATATCAGCTCTACAGGAGCATCATCACAGGAAACACACGGACAGTGGGGATATATCAGCTCTACAGGAGCATCATCACAGAAAACACACGGACAGTGAGGACACGCCAGCTCTACAGGAGCATCATCACAGGAAACACACGGTCAGTGCGGATAT
Source organism: Cepaea nemoralis (assembly GCA_014155875.1). Lineage (NCBI taxonomy): Eukaryota > Metazoa > Mollusca > Gastropoda > Stylommatophora > Helicidae > Cepaea > Cepaea nemoralis. Next base: position 181,034 of record JACEFZ010022298.1, on the reverse strand, counting down.
ACCAGCTCTACAGGAACATCATCACAGGAAACACACGGACAGTGAGGATATGTCAGCTCTACAGGAGCACCATCACATGACAGACACGGACAGTGAGGATATGTCAGCTCTACAGGAACATCATCACTGGAAACACACGGACAGTGATGATATATTAGCTCTACAGGGGCATCATCACAGGAAACACACGGACAGTGAGGATATGTCAGCCCTACAGGAGCACCATCACATGACAGACACGGACAGTGGGGATATGTCAGCTCTACAGGAGCATCATCACAGGAAACACACGGACAGTGAGGATATATCAGCTCTACAGGAGCACCATCATATGACAGACACGGACAGTGAGGATATATCAGCTCTACAGGAGCACCATCATATGACAGACACGGACAGTGGGGATATGTCAGCTCTACAGGAGCACCATCACATGACAGACACGGACAGTGAGGATATATCAGCTCTACAGGAGCACCATCACATGACAGACACGGACAGTGAGGATATATCAGCTCTACAGGAGCACCATCACATGACAGACACGGACAGTGGGGATATGTCAGCTCTACAGGAGCACCATCACATGACAGACACGGACAGTGAGGATATATCAGCTCTACAGGAGCACCATCATATGACAGCCACGGACAGTGGGGATATGTCAGCTCTACAGGAGCACCATCACAGGAAACACACGGACAGTGAGGATATGTCAGCTCTACAGGAGCACCATCACAGGAAACACACGGTCAGTGGGGATATGTCAGCCCTACAGGAGCATCATCACAGGAAACACACGGACAATGGGGACACGGACACACACACACACACAACATACACACACACACAATACACACACACACACAACATACACACACGCTCACACACATACGCACAACATACACACACTCGCTCACAAACACACACCCAACCACCCATGCACACGCACACACACACACACACACACACACACACACACACCAGGAATGTCAAATAATCTCAACAATGAGATTTAATTAAGATGGCGATCTGTACACTCACACACACACACACACACACACACACACTCACACACACTCACACACACACACACGCACACACACACACACATGCACTCGCGCAGGCACACACACTCACACACAAAAGAGCGGAAGCCACAACCTCCGCTGACAGGGGAAGTATGGTATACCAATGTGGCCAGTTGTCCGGATACGCCTAATCTACCCTGACATCGGTCTGCCATATATCAGTTAATTGATCTCTTATCTCGTTTGTAGCAAAATAAATCTCCCCAGCCCTGGCTTGAGGGCGGCCACTGTTGTTAATAGCTGTGAGTTTGTCTGTGTGGTGTGTGTGTGAGTGTGTGTGAGAGTGTGTAGGGGTGTGTGTATGAGAGTGTGTGTGAGAGTGTGTGGGTGCGTGTGTGTGAGAGTGTGTGGGTGCGTGTGTGTGTGTGTATGTGAGTGTCTGATATAAAACCAGTAGAGGTTTACGGTCAGATTGTGTGGTAAAAAGACAGTGAGAACAATCACTGTCAGGTAGTGTAAAGACAGTGGGACATTCACTGTCAGTGTGTGAGATATAAAGACAATTGGGACATTCACTATCAGTGTGCGAGATACACAGACAATTTGGACATTCACTGTCTTCATGTGAGATATAAAGACAATTGGGACATTCACTGGCAGTGTGCAAGATATAAAGACAATTGGGACATTCACTATCAGTGTGCGAGATATAAATACAATTGGGACATTCAATGTCAGTGTGCGAGATATAAAGACAATTGGGACATTCACTGCCAGTGTGTGAGATATAAAGACAATTGGGACATTCACTGTCCTCATGTGAGATATAAAGACAATTGGGACATTCACTGGCAGTGTGCAAGATATAAAGACAATTAGGACATTCACTATCAGTGTGCGAGATATAAATACAATTAGGACATTCAATGTCAGTGGGTGAGATATAAATACAATTAGGACATTCACTATCAGTGTGCGAGATATAAATACAATTAGGACATTCACTATCAGTGTGCGAGATATAAATACAATTAGGACATTCACTATCAGTGTGCGAGATATAAATACAATTAGGACATTCAATGTCAGTGTGCGAGATATAAATACAATTAGGACATTCACTATCAGTGTGCGAGATATAAATACAATTAGGACATTCACTATCAGTGTGCGAGATATAAATACAATTAGGACATTCACTATCAGTGTGCGAGATATAAATACAATTAGGACATTCACTATCAGTGTGCGAGATATAAATACAATTAGGACATTCACTATCAGTGTGCGAGATATAAATACAATTAGGACATTCACTATCAGTGTGCGAGATATAAATACAATTAGGACATTCACTATCAGTGTGCGAGATATAAATACAATTAGGACATTCAATGTCAGTGTGCGAGATATAAATACAATTGGGACATTCACTATCAGTGTGCGAGATATAAATACAATTAGGACATTCAATGTCAGTGTGCGAGATATAAATACAATTAGGACATTCACTATCAGTGTGCGAGATATAAATACAATTAGGACATTCACTATCAGTGTGCGAGATATAAATACAATTAGGACATTCAATGTCAGTGTGCGAGATATAAATACAATTTGGACATTCAATGTCAGTGTGTGCGATATTAAGACACTTTGAGCATTCATTGTCATAGTGTGAGATATAAAGACAGTTGGGACGTTCAATGTCCTTGTGTGAGATATAAAGACAGTTGGAGCATTCACTGTCCTTGTGTGAGATATAAAGACAGTTTGGACATTCACTGTCCTTGTGTGATATATAAAGACAGTTAGGGCATGCACTGCCAATGTGTGAGATATAAAGACAGTTGGGACATTCATTGTCCTTGTGTCAGATATAAAGACAGATGAGACATTCACTATCCTGTGCGAGATATAAAGACAGTTGGGCATTCAATGTCCTTGTGTGGGATATAAAGACAATTGGGACATTTACATGTTTGTCCTAAGAACTGTTACCTACAAACAGAAGCACGGTGAACACAACCTAAGAACTGTTACCTACAAACAGAAGCACGGTGAACAGAACCAGACACAATGACAAAAGTTTCTAACAATCCACATAAGTCTAGTGTCAGAGCCCAGCCGGGCCGCCATCTCCGTGACTTCCGGAGTGGGTGTGGCCACGGCCTGCCACTAGTCAGCCGTTTCCATATTGGATTAGTGAGTGGTGTTGTGTGGTGATGTCACGTGTCAGTTGTCTGACAGGTCATTCCTGTTGTTCTCTTCGTTAGTGAAGGTTGGGGGAAGCCATCGATTGTGTCTGCCTTCCGTGTGGAGAGCTCTTTAGTCAGTTGTTAGGTCATCTTGCATTCAGCCGTTAGGTCACCTTGTATTCAGCCTTTAGGTCACCTTGTATTCAGCCGTTAGGTCACCATGTAGTCAGCCGTTAGGTCACCTTGCATTCAGCCGTTAGGTGACCTTGTATTCAGTCGTTAGGTGACCTTGTATTCAGCCGTTAGGTCACCATGTAGTCAGCCGTTAGGTCACCTTGTAGTCAGCCGTTAGGTGACCTTGTATACAGCCGTTAGGTGACCTTGTATTCAGCCGTTAGGTGACCTTGTATTCAGCCGTTAGGTGACCTTGTGTTCAGTGCTAGCACCACACGGCCGTGACACCGCCCTGACCTTGACCCCCACAGTATGCAAACTATATCATGTGACTGTTTGATGAAGGTTTCCGCGGGAAAGGCCAGACCGACACAGTCAGACTACAACTGGTATTATTAGTATAGGGACTCTTCGCTGCCTGTTGATGTTGAGGACGGAGCATGCATGTGCATGTCTTGAGTGCTGTGACGTCGGTTCTTGACTCAGATGGTACTGCGGCTAAGGCTGTGCAAGAAATGCAGCGCAACAATAGCAGAGAAGTGGCTGAGACAGGGGATAGCAGAGAAGTAGCTGAGACAGCGGATAGCACAGAAGTAGCTGAGACAGGGGATAGCACAGAAGTAGCTGAGACAGGGGATAGCAGAGAAGTGGCTGAGACAGGGGATAGCACAGAAGTAGCTGAGACAGGGGATAGCACAGAAGTGGCTGAGACAGGGGATAGCACAGAAGTAGCTGAGACAGGGGATAGCAGAGAAGTGGCTGAGACAGGGGATAGCACAGAAGTAGCTGAGACAGGGGATAGCACAGAAGTAGCTGAGACAGGGGATAGCAGAGGCTGAGACAGGGGATAGCAGAGGCTGAGACAGGGGATAGCAGAGAAGTAGCTGAGACAGGGGATAGCAGAGAGGCGGCTGAGACAGGGGATAGCAGAGGTTGAGACAGGAGATAGCAGAGAAGTAGCTGAGACAGGGGATAGCAGAGAGGCGGCTGAGACAGGGGATAGCAGAGAGGCGGCTGAGACAGGGGATAGCAGAGAAGTGGCTGAGACAGGGGATAGCAGAGAAGTGGCTGAGACAGGGAATAGCAGAGAAGTGGCTGAGACAGGGAATAGCAGAGAAGTTGCTGAGACAGGGGATAGCAGAGAGGCGGCTGAGACAGGGGATAGCAGAGAAGTGGCTGAGACAGGGGATAGCAGAGAAGTGGCTGAGACAGGGGATAGCAGAGAAGCGGCTGAGACAGGGGATAGCAGAGAAGTGGCTGAGACAGGGGATAGCAGAGAAGTGGCTGAGACAGGGGATAGCAGAGAAGCGGCTGAGACAGGGGATAGCAGAGAGGCGGCTGAGACAGGGGATAGCAGAGAAGTGGCTGAGACAGGGGATAGCAGAGAAGTGGCTGAGACAGGGGATAGCAGAGAAGTGGCTGAGACAGGGGATAGCAGAGAAGTGGCTGAGACACGGGATAGCAGAGAAGTGGCTGAAACAGGGGACAGCACAGAAGTGGCTGAGACAGGGGATAGCAGAGAGGCGGCTGAGACAGGGGATAGCAGAGAAGTGGCTGAGACAGGGGATAGCAGAGAAGTGGCTGAGACAGGGGATAGCAGAGAAGTGGCTGAGACAGGGGATAGCAGAGAGGCGGCTGAGACAGGGGATAGCAGAGAAGTGGCTGAGACAGGGGATAGCAGAGAAGCGGCTGAGACATGGGGTAGCAGAGAAGTGGCTGAGACAGGGGATAGCAGAGAGGCGGCTGAGACAGGGGATAGCAGAGAAGTGGCTGAGACAGGGGATAGCAGAGAAGTGGTTGAGACAGGGGATAGCAGAGAGGCGGCTGAGACAGGGGATAGCAGAGAAGTGGCTGAGACAGGGGATAGCAGAGAAGTGGCCGAGACAGGGGATAGCAGAGAAGTGGCTGAGACAGGGGATAGCAGAGAAGTGGCTGAGACACGGGATAGCAGAGAAGTGGCTGAGACAGGGGATAGCACAGAAGTGGCTGAGACAGGGGATAGCAGAGAGGCAGCTGAGACAGGGGATAGCAGAGAAGTGGCTGAGACAGGGGATAGCAGAGAAGTGGCTGAGACAGGGGATAGCAGAGAAGTGGTTGAGACAGGGGATAGCAGAGAGGTGGCTGAGACATGGGATAGCAGAGAAGTGGCTGAGACAGGGGATAGCAGAGAAGTGGCTGAGACATGGGATAGCAGAGAGGTGGCTGAGACATGGGATTGCAGAGAGGTGGCTGAGACAGGGGATAGCAGAGGTTGAGACAGGGGATAGCAGAGAAGTGGATGAGACATGGGATAGCAGACAGGTGGCTGAGACAGGGGATAGCAGAGGTTGAGACAGGGGATAGCAGAGGTTGAGACAGGGGATAGCAGAGGTTGAGACAGGGGATAGCAGAGGTTGAGACAGGGGATAGCAGAGGTTGAGACAGGGGATAGCAGAGGTTGAGACAGGGGATAGCAGAGAAGTGGCTGAGACAGGGGATAGCAGAGAAGGGGCTGAGACGGGATAGCAGAGGTTGAGACAGGGGATAGCAGAGGTTGAGACAGGTGATAGCAGAGAAGCGGTTGAGACAGGGAATAGCAGAGGTTGAGACAGGGGATAGCAGAGAAGTGGCTGAGACGGGATAGCAGAGGTTGAGACAGGGGATAGCAGAGGTTGAGACAGGGGATAGCAGAGGTTGAGACAGGGGATAGCAGAGAAGCGGTTGAGACAGGGAATAGCAGAGGTTGAGACATGGGATAGCAGAGAAATGGCTGAGACAGGGGATAGCAGAGAAGTGGCTGAGACAGGGGATAGCAGAGAAGTGGCTGAGACGGGCTAGCAGAGGTTGAGACAGGGGATAGCAGAGGGTGAGACAGGGGATAGCAGAGGCTGAGACAGGGGATAAGTAGATGTCAATTGGGGGTTTGGGGCCAAAAGGGTCGGGGCACCTGAGGAGCGCCAAAAGAAAGCCCCCCTAGGGACCCAACCCCCCGGGGGCCTCACCCCCCAGGGCCCGACCGGCCCGTCCTCTGTATCCCGGAGCGCACTCGGGCGACCGAGCCATCGATTTAGAGTGTATCATCTACAGACATACCAAGCTGCGCACCGCGAAGAACAGTTGTAACTATAGCACAAAAATCGCCGGGGCAACCTCGAGTGCGAGCAACCATATTTTGTTATAGGGGGGTGACTATACTGCGTTACACAATTAGAGCCTTACCAACCAGCCATATCAAGATGGGCACCGCTATGCGAATACGAACGGGAGCACTCGGCGAGTGGGTGCGCTCTCTCACCAAGCACCACCAACACAAATTGCAACAGCCCGGACCCTCTCCAAGAAATATTAGGGATCGCCGGGCAGCGCGTCGAGTTAGAGGTTGACTTATTGGGCACATACAGATGGAGACCTATGGGTGTGAGTGGCCGAAGCTCGATACAGAACTTCACTGCGGCCGCCCATCCATCGACCTTTATTGTTCTTGGCACGATGAACAGGCAAAGCGGGGCGAGGTGATAGAAGAGTGCATATTCTGTGAGAGGGGTGTTAAGAAACCATATGAGATGTGTGAGCGTTGCACGTTAGACGCGCTTCATAAGATGTTTCGGAAGTTTGAAAAGACGACCGGCATCAAGCTGCTACTCTATAAAGGGATGAAGCTCAGTCCTCAATATGAACCAGAGGGCCGCCCACCATACCAATGATAAATAGATGTAGTAGGTGTATAATTGGGCACACATGCACGCACACATACATCCATGCACGCACACATACACACGCACGCACACATGCACCCACACGCACGCACACATACACACACACTGAGCGTAGCGCAAATTTCGTCAGGGCTACCCCAAGTGGGAGCAACCCAAGCCGTGGGTAGCCTCTACCGGCCCGACAAGGATGAGACAAAGTAAACTTGTGCGCCGTGACCACCCAGTGTGAGAACCGTCTACGCCAAGTGTCTTACAACCGTATAGCCTACATTAGTGAAAGGAACCGCTGTGTAAAGTGCGGCTTTGCATAACTGGATTATAATACATACAGGACGTTGTGGTGATTAGACTTCATCAGCAAAAACATAACAGATAACATTCACAACAGGGGGAGAGTAAAAAGCAAGGGAAAAAATGTTCATACCTACCTCAGAATTTTACATTGTTTATCCGAGGAGTATATCCTTCCGCGCATTACTGAAATCCAGTGGCGGATCATTCAGTGTAGTAGGGGGGGGGGGGGGGGGGGGTGGTTCCAAACTGTCCTGATCGCGTATACAGGTTATTTCGATCCTATAGCTTTGACTAATTCTGCCCGTGCCTGGTCCCGCCCTTTCAGAATGAGAGACTTTTTTGTCTCTTCGTCTAGATCCGCCGGCGCCTTGCTCCGAATATCTTTTTTCAACTGGTGAAATTTATTTTCTTCAGTTGTAATTATTTTATACTCCACGTCTGTAATTCTCCCATCATCCAAAGCCTTTGAAACAAGGTCGGCTATACTAGAAAGCTTAGCCATCGCCAGAGTGCAAATTTCATCATGCTTCTTAGCTTTTGATGTTAGTTTGCGGGACGCTAGCTTGCTCCCAGCGGACATGATTCCACAAGCTATTGCAGCTATCTCGAGCCCGACAACTATAGGGGCAGCGATAATGGTGGTAAGAAGCCCAACACCCCCCCCCCCCACCCCCCATACTAAGGCTAGCCGCCAGCATCGCGCTGTCCACAGCGTCTAATGCATTAACAGCACGCCGATATTTTTTACACAGTGCAGCCCGTTTGTCCCTTTCATCTTCCAGAGACTTCCGAAGACGGGTAAGCTCTTGAATAAGATAGGCACCGCCGTCACTAGTATCGATTGTAGGATAGAGCGACATTATTCTTTGCGCGTCAAACCTACTTCTTCAACTGAGATATTAAATGTTCAATGCGAACGGTGCTAATCGGCCCTGTAGTGAACAAAAGCCGGACAAAAGCAGTAACGGTAGTAAAAATGATTTCATCTACCGCAACCTCACCGAGCTCTACTATAATATCCGTCTCTGTTGCCCGGGCCGCCCACGTCCCGTCGGCCGCGGAAGTAATGACGAGAGCAACATGCCTGGGGAGTGATGACGCACTCCATTTAATAGAGACCCCAGGAAGGACTGGGGCAAACTCTGTCTGTGCCACAGGCCCAATAGCTAACTCGAGATAGATGGTTGACTCCTTAGGAGGCTTACCTAGCATATCAAGGTCAGCTTTACACTCTGTAACAGCCTTCAGACAATATTTAGTCCCCTGGGCTTTAGCCTCAGTCGCTGATACGGCATAGAAGAGAGCCCTGGCGCACTGCATTTTCAGAAATGACTGGTAGGTCACAACAGGAGACTTGTTGGGGCGTGTGACTGTCCTGCAGGCCTGATAACTCACAAAGACCTTGCCCATGTTGGTTAACCTGATAAGTATCCCATTGGGCTCGAGGTGAGTATATCCCGTGCGAAGCTCAAGCTGCAGATCCCAGTCATCGTCGTCGGGATGGTCTATGGCAGCACGAGCATAGACCCCCTGGGGAGTGAGCTGCAGGCCATAGATCTTGTAGTTATGACCCAGCTCCCGCCACCCAATAGTGTCGGCCAAATCAGCAAAGGTTAGGATAGAGCATGCTCTTGGGCGATGCCTTCCTGGACCTTCTGAATCAGCCATGTTTTCTGATGTGGAGTTCACAACTTAGATATGCCAGCGGCACGGCTTTGCCTTTTTCATCACAGACTGAAAGTCTAATATCGTTTAGAGTTCCTGTCTCCAACTTCTTATAACGAGGCACAGAGAAAACCTCGTGTCTCCCTTGATTACATTCCACATTTTTAACGGGCACAACCCTGAGGAGTGTGGAGGGAAGCGAATTATGACGGTTCTCATATGATGATAGACCCTCGAGATGAATGTACAACTTCTTATATAAGAGGAGTCTGGGAAACTCTTTTCCAACCGTCCCGGTATCATACAATTCCCACTCAGAACCCCCAAGAGTGTAGGATAAGCCTGCTCCCAATATATCGGCGTAGTCATATATACCATCGAGGCTTACAAGACCAGTTGCGGGGTTCAGTGTCAGAGAAAACTTGCGAGGCTCAAAGAATTGCTTGTTGAGGGTACATACGTCGTAGTACCCATCGGGGATAACAATCTGTTTATCCCCCACATAGAACTTATTATTGTCCAGCTCATGGGAAATATTAACCCACGCTGGATAGAACAATAATTCCACAATAGCTACCTCAAGGTCACCATCGCGATTGTCTATGACCGGGTTGAGGGGGATGGGTTCCCCATGCTGAATGTTGGTTAATGTGATGTACATTTTAGCATGCCTGATAATTTACGAGTTCATAAGGATGGTAAATACCCGACGGAGCAACCATGTCTGATGTGAAGTACGCAGCTTAGATATGCCAGTGGCACGTCGTTACCCTTTTCATCTCGGACCGAAAGTCTTATACCCCCTACCGTTCCAGTTTCTAGCCTTTTATAATGAGGCACAGAGAAAATCTCATGTCTCCCTTGATTACATTCCTCTTTTTTAACGGGTACAGCCCGGAGGAGTGTGGAGGGAAGTGAATTATGACGGTTTTCATATGATGATAGACCCTCGAGATGAATGTACAACTCCTTATATATGATAAGTTTAGGAAACTTCGCCGCATAGAATGTAAACACCTCATTGAACCGCTCACTTCTGTAGTCTATGCCGAACCCAAGAACCCCACCTAGCCCTCCGAACCCTAAGGCCACCCCCGATTTTATACCACTGAGACTTACAAGGCCTGTTGCGGGGTTGAGAGAAAGAGAGAGCTTCCGTGGCTCAAAGAATTGCTTGTTGAGAGCACAGACATCATAATACCCGTCGGGGATATTAACAACTTCGTCATCAAGTTTGAACCAATTGTTTTTCAGCTTCTCGGAAATATTAACCCACGCGGGGTAGAACAACAATTCCACGATAGCCACCTCTAGGTCACCATCGCGATTGTCTAGGACCGGGTTGAGGGGGATGGGTTCCCCATGTTGGACGTTGCTAAGTGTGAAAAACATATTAGCACAGCTAATAATAATGACTGCTTACGAGTTCAATAAGGACGCCAAATACCCGGCGGGTGGGGTATACCCGTTTGCGCAAATAAAGGATCTCACAAAGGTGGACATACAGGTCAACCTCCAAGGAGCCTTTCCGACACAGTTCCCCAACATGTTTGAAAAATACCGGTTGCCATACGTGGAGTCAGACCAGATCGTGCAAGCCTGGTACAGCAATCCGATGCAATTCTGGCAAAACCAACTCAACGTCGCAGTATGGTGTGCCACGGCGGGGTGTGGGGTGTCCGCGCAGGAGCATCTGTCCGGCCCTGACCCACTAACGCGAGCCGTCTTCATATTCCATGTCTACTACCAGATTCGCCGAATCCTCAAAGAGATGCGTGTGGCTCTACCACAAGACCAGGGTTGGAACGCCTTTGAAAATCCCTACGATGTAAGAGCCTATCAGCGTATATGCGCGGAATTTGGAATTCCCCAGAATGATAACTGGAGACGGCTCGGGAGGAATAACGGGTTGGGGAGTGTATACATTTACTGGACGAACACTGGTTATCGCGTCCTGCCTGATGGACATGATGGTGTATATGACCCAAAGCGCCATTCATTCACACAACAAACCACAAATGACATACTACACATAGATTATATCTCGCAAGACGATATTCACGCTGATTCTGGCTGGCAGGCTTTCATTCTTAACAAGTCACAGGGCTTCACACGCCCCGGTGTTGAGCGAATAAATGACAGCATTCGAACCTATGTGTGGGCCATCTTAGGGGCCCAGGCTCAGACTAGAACACGAATTCTGGGAACCGGAACGGCGTTTGATGCCCAGAAGCAATTCCTGGTATTAGTAGAAGACGCCATCTCTGCGCCCGTCGATCTCGCGGCGGCCATCAAAAGATATCAGGATGTGCTACAAAACGCGAGCTCAGAAGTTAATTAAAGCTTTGGAACGGGGTTGTATATGGCCCCCAGCGACATGCTGCTTCGCATTGGCCAGATAGTTGGATATAACAACATGATCGTCATCGCAGAGCCAGGCCTAAAGCGTGGCCTGAATACAACCATTAATGCCCCTAAGCTGCCCACCATTGCACAGCCGACGGTAGAGCTGCCCAGCATTGCTCAGCCAGCGCAGCCGACCACTAGCATAGCTGATAAGGCAGCTGGGCTGCAGCATCAAAATGAAAAGATAGCACTCATTGCTGGGGGTGTCGCAGTCGGTCTAGTGGCCCTATGGTTTGTTCACCGCAATTAGCCGCTCTCTGATAGCCAGCAGCAGCAAGCCACCAAGTGCAACCACTAATGCCCAGAGATTTCCAGCCAGCCATCCCACACCCTTACTCAAGAAGTTAAGGAGCCAGGAGATAATACCGCCTATGATTCCCGGGAGTGCCGCCGCAGCCTTACTAGCTAGCCTGGCTAGAAGGCTCGCTAGGTCTTTCAGTTTCTGTCGAATCCATTCCTTAGCCCCAGGGCCAGGTGGCGGGCCAGGTGGTGGGATAGGTGGCGGGCCAGGTGGTGGGATAGGTGGCGGGCCAGGCGGTGGGGTAGGACCACCACCACCAGTAATGGCTAGGGTGATAGTGGAAATTAAGAGGCCGATCGCTGTGAGAATGCTCGCTATGGTGATACCCTGCTCTCGGAACAGAGTCCGCAGCCTCTCACCCAGTGTGGTGTCTTCATTGACCACCCGATGAATGGTTTCACGGATCCGGCTGAACTGGGTGCGCAAGTCTTCGTGTAACTCAGCGACTTCTATTAAAAGCCTCTTCTTAGCTTCTTCAATATCGGCAATCTTTTGCTCTTGAAAGTCCCTGCTCTCCTCATTGGGTGCTATCAACATTTTCCGCCGCCGTATGGCGATCTCTTTTTCTTGCTGGTCGAGAATAACGAGATAGTTTGTGAGTTTACCTTTAATCGTTGTCACCGCTTTGTCAAGCACCATGAGCCCCCGGAGTTCTCTCACTGGAGGTAGGCCTTTCTCCCCCAGGTACTGGTCTACGTGTGAGGTTTCTAAAACACGCTGCACTTCTGGACTCGACATGGCCCGTTCTAAGATATTGCCAATATTTGAAGCTATTTGTGGGACATCCTGAATATCTGCACCACCTAGAGCAGCTTCTTCCTCAGCCAGATCACTATCAGTCTGCTTGAGGATGGTGACAGCCTTTGGTGGTATTTTTCTCCCAAACCCCAATACCTCTCTGGTACTCGCTCTGAGGCTACTCAAAGCTAAAGGCATACCATCCAACTTTGTAATCCTTTCGCGCCCAACATAGAGCGCATTATTGCTATCCAACCTAATTTTTGTATACTCTTTGCCTGTTATAGGTGTGATACCCCACAGCTCCTTCACCCTTTTAAAATAGTCAGCAATGGCGCTGTTTTCTAGCTCCACTTGTAAGTTGCGCTCCCCCTGTGACGTCTCCCCCTGTGACGTCTCCCCCTGTGACGGCCACTCGGTATTAACAATGCGGGGATTATCGACATCAAAATCGTCGTCGATGAAGCCTGTCTCTTCTTCCTCACCCGTTTCAGGCCTCCCCTCTTCACCACCAAAATCAGTCAGCTCAACTCTATCCATATTAGATATTGCTACAAAGCAATAAACAACTAGCCATGTCTTCAAGTGCATATGGTCGTAAGCTTAACCCTTACCGCCGTCTCCGGGAGCCGCTCGGTGTGAAAGGATTGCGGCAAACGATAATCGTGACCAACAATCCTTCTACGATCGGTCCGAAGCAGCAGTTACTAGTTCGTTTTCCCAATCTCGGTGCACACGATGTTATCGTGCCTGGGTCAGTGCGGCTGGCATTCAATGTCGACCTCAGTTCCCCTGATGTCAACCGGTTCGTGGTCCAGAACCTCGGCCGAGCGCTGGTTCAAAAGCTGACCGTCAGGCTCTCTGGCAATGAAGTCTTCTCTCTTGTGGACAGTGATGTCTACAACGTCTACCTGGATCTTTGGAAGAGTCAATCGGAGCGGGCGAGCGCTGTGTATCAAGGCATCGATACAAGCACCGGTATGAATGTGACCAAGGCGCGTGTTGGCGCAGCGGATGCTGTTGTTCTGCCCGCCGCCAATGCGAGAGACGTGGCCATCGCGAAGGCCTTCAAAAACAGGTACTACATACCACTAGACTTTGAGCTGCTTGAAACGCATGCGCCCTTCTACCAATCTGCTCTTAGTGATCGGCTGGAGATTGAGTTGACCTTTAACGACGCTTCCCGCGTGATTCGCGCAACTGGTAAAGATGCCGGCAACTCCTCATACTCCCTAGAAAACATCTGTCTCGAGTACGAAGTAGTCACTGAACCCACGTTGGCCCGGCTAATTCGTAGCATGTATGAGAGCCGTATGGTGGTGTTATACGAGCGGGTCCTACGACATAGACGGATCCCTCAGAAAAAGGAGGACTCGATATGGAACATCAATCTGAACACACCCTGTAAGTCTTTGAAAGGCATTCTCCTATTATGGGAAGATCCCGCCAACCAAAAGGATTTTACACGCCAACCAGAGTTGTTTTACAACCCACAGATCACCAAAGTTGAAGTCATCGTAGAAGGACAAGCCAATCAACTATTTGCGCACGGCTTAGCACCACACCAGCTCTGGGACGAAGCGAGGAAATTCTTCGCTGGTGGCCTCAAAAGGCACCCTGAGACAAGCGCAGTCGCCAAAGAGCTAGGATTGTTCGATGTCAGTCTAGGCGAGTACTTGACGACAAAATTCTGCTTGTGGCTGGACTTCCGGACCTCCGACGATGACCATCTTCACGGCAGCGGCCGGCGTGTAGAGAACGGCTCTGAGGGCATCACTCTCCAGATCACGAAAGAGGCCGAACCGGCGGGGCCCCTGTACTGCTACGTTTATTTGGTTATGGACGGACAGCTGAACATCGACACCGGGAGATTCGTTAGTGCTGTTTATTAATGGAGTTCCCACTTAAGCCACACTCGGCCATCATCACAGGCCCCACATCGTGTGGTAAAACAGAATTCATTCTCGACCTCCTGGAAGGCCCGTACAGGGGCGTTTTCGAGCATATTGTAATTGCTTGCCCTTCGGTACGATACAATGAAACATACCGGGCCCGGCCGTGGGTGTGGTCAGATCCCGAGGTCTTCATATTTGACCCCGGTGATCGGCTGCTCAAATGGCTAGAGGCCTTCTATAAAATGTTTCAGGGGACAGCCGACGTTATACATCATTGATGACTGCAGCGCAGAGGACGCTATTGCGCAGAAGCGGACTATGTTGACTTATCTAGCTTTTAGCGGGCGACATGCCCAGCAAAGTCTGTGGGTTCAAACCCAGAAGTACAACGCCGTTGCGAAAGGCCTCAGGGCGCAGACACAGTGGGTGGCGCTCTTCCATTCCAAGGATAAGGATAGCTTTGAAGACTGCCTGGATGAGAACTACATCATCCACTCTAGGGAGGAACGTGATGGGGTGCGAAAGCAACTCGAAGCTAATGAGTTCTCAAAGCTGGTACTGAGGACCAAGTTCCCATTTTCTTATAAAGTGCTCAAAGCTGGTGAGGTTTGTTAGATACTAAGCATATGTTAAGCATCAGCTAAGCATATGTTAAGCAACAGCTAAGCATATGTTAAGCATCAGCTAAGCATATGTTAAGCATCAGCTAAGCATGTATGAAGCAGTGCTTTGTTACTCCGTAACAGCCTTAGTTGTATTACAACTGATATGCACATGTTGTGTGCTTGGATGGGCTGTGCATTCCTATATTAGAGTTAGACGTTGGGTATTTGCAAACGCTGTGATGGATTGTGACACCATACTCGACCAGCTGTTACGTGAAGAGGCAAAGCCGGTAGAGTCTGCTCCGGAACCTACAACAACACCACAGTCCGGACATGCATCACCACCTGCCACAACACCACAGTCCGGACATGCGTTGCATCGTGAAAGGCTGGCATCACTTGCGGCTGGGGGACGTGCCGGGCAGTACATAGGAGGTAAGTACTCCAAACTTACAGTGGAACAGGTTGAGGCCTTGCCTGATCAAGAAATTGAGAAGCTATATGCGAGGCACGAGGCGAGGCTTGGAGCGGCAATAACAAAGACCCTGGGCACGGCTATGCTACAGATGTACGCACAAGTGGCAAGTATGTTCCTCCCCATTGCTGATAATCAAGCTTTGGTGACAGACCTGGAGGCCGACCCGTTTCTAGGGCATGCGCTAAACACAGTTACATGTGAACTCTACCATAAGTTCGGTATGTGCTTAGCACCTGCAACTGTCGCGCTTGCAACTTTTAGGCACTGCCATTTTGGACATATCTGTCCTAAGCAAGAACAAGATGGAGGAGGAGACCCCCGAAATTGCTCCACAGGAGAAACTAGTGACGAAGGACCCCAGGAAAGTTGCGGCTGGGAAGAGAGGAGCTGCTGCTCGAAAGAGTCGTGAAGCAGAGAGGCTGTCTCTAGCTCTGCAGCAGGCTGTTCGTGAGAAGAAACGAAAGTTAGCCCCCGAGCATGAGGAGGCCCCACCACCGCTGTTTCCAATGGTGCCAGTTGATTACCGTGGCTGGACTCCCTGGATTATCGGAGTGGCTGGCGTTGTCGTTGTCGTCGGAGTAATTAGGCAGAAAATGCGGCGGACTAAAGCACCTGCCCCGCCTGCGCCCTCCAAGCGACCGGAGACTAACATATTAAAGAATAGAGATCCATTTTATATGGAATAATGGCAGGCGTTGACGGGAAAGCTATTGTTAACGCCGTTTACCACGGCGCTGTGGTGGCCGCGCTTACGGTAGGCACCGCAAAACTGACCAAGCTGATTTTCAAAGGGGCAACCTTGCCCAAGCTAGACGCTGATATGTATGACATTGGGATGATGGTTTTAGACACGTCCATCGCCTTAGCACTCCGAGATTTGCTTATCAAAGATTGCTTGATCCCCGCTGATATATTGCATAAACCCTTACAGTATCAACCCCGCTAGCTATGGCCTCTGTCGCAATGATGATAGGGGGCGCTGTTGTCAATGCCCTCGCGTTTACGGGGGGCAACTACCTCTTTTCCAAGCTAGGGCATGCGGACGCCCATGAAGAAATGAGGCGGCACGATGAGGCTGTCGAGCGGCTACAGGCGGCCCAGGCTGAGTGGATGAGAAAGAGAACCGCGCGGCTGGACTGGCTCAACGATGAGCTACAGCGCGAAGGCCACGCCGTTCACTCTTTCCAGGATGTCGACCAGGCCATGCGGGAATACAGCCTGATCTCTGGCAAACGTGTCGAGCCCCTCGAGCCTGAACCTCGCCTGTCGGATTTCTATGTGCCATCCGAGCCGCAGAAAGACCGCGAGATCACTTTTATCGTTCTTGGGCTGGCAGCGACTGGTATTGTTGCTTATAAGTTGCTTTAGAGATTGACCGCTGCTACCAAAATGAAAGATCTGGAGGATATCTACTACAGCCCTCAGGGCTACTGGAAAGGCTTGGCGGCCATTAAGAAGCTAGCTGCTGCAGCTAATGTTTCGGAGGATGTTGCCCGAGACTGGCTCAAGAAGCAAGCTATTTTTCAGATCTATTTACCCGCTCCTCGTTACATTCCGCGGCCATCTATTGATGAAGATAGACCGAATGCCGTCCATCAGGCTGACTTGCTCTACCTACCACATGACCGGGTTGGTCGTAAGACATTTAAGTATGCCTTGACAGTTGTGGATGTTGCCTCACGGTTTAAGGAAGCAGAGGCTTTGACAGACAAGAGCAGTGAAGGGGTGGCTTTGGCCCTAGAGCGAATTTACAAACGCGGGCCACTCAAATGGCCACGGCTTCTGCAGATTGACCCGGGGCGTGAGTTTATGGGTGCTGTGAGCCAGCTGGCAGCAAAGCATAAGACACAGATACGGCGTGGAGAAGCTGGGAATCACCGGCAGCAGGCGATCGTCGAGAGGTTCAATCGCACTCTGGCGGAGAGACTGTTCGGTGCCCAGTACGCCCAAGAGTTACTACTGGCAGCTCGAGGGTCCTCTGAACGTTCCGCTGAATGGGTTCAGGCTCTTCCTCAGGTGGTCGCGGCTCTTAATGGTGAGGTGACTCGTTTGACGGGTCGGAAGCCTGTTGATGCCATTAAGGACACTTCTGTATCCCATTCGCCGGCCGCTCCTGCTCACCGTACTATCGGCCTCAAGGAGCCTGTGATTCCGTCTGAGGCTCTAGTTCGGTATCTGTATGCAAGCTCGCCTGGGGAGCATGAGCTTGAAGGTGGCCGGCGCCGGGCGACTGATCCTTCGTGGTCATTAACAGTACACGAGATTACGTAGAACAGTATGCCAGGATGGGCGGCCTGCGCTGTACTACCTGGAGGATGGGCCAGCGCGGGGCTTCGTTCGCGAAGAGCTGATGATTGTTCCTCCCGACACCCAAATGCCTCCTGACCGGATCCTCCCTAAGCGATGAGGCCCAGGCTGGCGATCTGCCCGTTATGCATCCCTCGGTTCTCTACTCTATGGACTTCTACCTCGTAGATGGACCAGCTCGTGGATGTGAGGAGCTCCACAGCTACTCCCTAGCAGGATTCTAGGTAGCCGTAGGCCCTAGTGTTGATACCATCAGCACAAATCCATTTTTTCGTGTCCATGGGGCTCAGAGATGTTTTGTTCATCTCATAAACCCTTATCTGGTGGCCCTTGCTTCGTATGGCAACCTGTGTGTGCTTGTATTCCCGCTGACCGAACAGACTGTCCTTGTAGTGTTCGTGTCTGAGGTCCTTCTTCACAACTGCCCGAGCCACTCCTTTGGCTTTCTTGATGTTGGCGGCCTCCTCTAGGATTGAGTACATCTTTGGTCTGAGACCGACGAACTCAGCTATCGAGCGGCCGTTGCATTCATCTTTGAATTTGCCGACCACCTTTTTATTCGCAGTCGAATGGTTGGGGTGGTCACGCGGATAATCTGAGAAGTCGTACCAGTCGGGGTGAGCCTTCATGTCTGCGTACACATCCACAGTCTCCACCTGAAGTAGAAGGGAGTCAGTATCTGTGTAGCAGAGCTGGAGTCTATTACCGTATTGGGATTTAAGCTTGTTGTACCAGAAGTCGTACATGAGGTACTTGGATTGGTCCAGGATGGCTTGCCCACAATAGACTGGTTTATTCAGCTGGACCTTGTTCTTGATGCTGTGCACCGCCACCAGTCCACCGTTGAAGATTCTACACGATTCGTAGTTGGGGCTGGCGATTAATTTTCGGAGTCGGTCAGTCTCGGTGCCTCTGATAAGGTTGACTCTGATGCGTTTGCGAACGTTCTCCATACTCTTCCCGAAGACGGCATTGTTCATCAGCTTGAAGAAGTCCTTCTCAAATTCCGACTTGGCTTGGGCTCGTAGAGAGGTGTTCATCTCTATGTAGGGCTTCATCCATTGGGACTGATTGAACTTGATGGCTCGGTGGATCTGGGTGACCTCTAGACCGAGGCTGTGATAGAGTTTGAGATTGCGGTAGTGGACGACGTATCGCTCCTTGTTGTGGAGGATGAGGTACCAGCTTTGTTTGCTCCGTGAACTTACCCCCCAGTTTGTTCTGGAGCTCGCGCTGATAGCTGCTCAACCAGGCCTCTGGGATGGTCATGGTTTCTGGAGCTAGCGGATAGTCACTGTGGGCTTCATGTAGGTGCGCTGGGTACTTCATATCAACCTCAACAAGCCATCCCTCTGGGGCGTTGTCGGGGGTGTTGAGTACCTCCTCGAGAGTTGGATTGGCCCATTGGAACCCTCCGGTGGGGAGGTATTCCATCATGGCCCACCCATACAGGTTATTTGCATCTAGGTACATGATCCATGAATTGGGTGTTGTGGGGTCATAGTCTGAAGTCTTAGGGTTGTTGGCCTTAGCATACCGCTTGGAGACCATGGCCACACCCCCTCGGAGTCCCTTCTCAAAGAGGAGGTGCATATCCAAGTCGGTTAGGAGCTCGAGTTGCACCTTCGTCTTTTTTAGGAGTGCGTCCCATGCCAGGCCGGGTGCACTGATGTAGTGGGCTGGGTCGAGCTGATATACCTCCATGCAGGTGTCTCGGAATGCCTCGAATATATCAGCCAACAGACTGACGTCTGTTTTCAGGTATAGGTCATGGTAGCCTCCGAGTGTTTTGCAATCGAGCTCCTGCCACACTTTCTGGGCGTGGGCATAGTCAGAGTCACTGATTCCTTCTCGGGTGAGCTTGCTGTAGAAGGCCTCTTTGGGTGGTAGGTGGTCCTCAGCAAAGCGCTCGAAGCTGTCCATGTATTCGTAAGGGTATACGCCCTTGCGGAGAAGGAGATGTGACTGGCTATGGCTTAGCGTGGTCCTGAACTTGCTCATTAAGACAGCCCAGGGGGTGTGCTTCTCAGTGTTGCACGTCTCACATCTTGAGATTATGTCGTTGCCTCTACGTGTCAGGGCCATTGATTTGCCACAGTGTGTCAGCTCGCTGAGGTTCCCTACCAGGGTGTCTAGAGAGCTATTCATGAACTGTAGGCTGTCAATGAATTGCAGCTGTCCGATGGTGAAGGAGGCGTACTTCTCTAGGGTGTTTGGTATGCAGGTGATTGTTGTGTTGTCTACTTGTTTGGTTTGCCATTGACCGTCTTTCTTCTTCTTGTAGACTGTTCTTTTTCCCCAGTCCAGACGGCCGGCCGCTTGCATGATGATGTGGGAGTCGTATCCTCTGAGGTTGTGGAAGACTACAGGTATCCTCAGCTTGTCTCTGTTTATGCGCCATGCCAGATTACAGACATTGTAGGCAGCACCCCGGTATTTGCCTGTAATATGGCAGTGGTCTCTCACCTTGTCCTCCTCCAGCGGCTCTTTACAGATGTGGCAGGTGGTGGCGGTGGCAAAGTCTTCACGGTCTTTTTGCCCCAGCACCATCAGAGCCGGCCGCTGTAACTTGTGGTGGATGGTGGCCTGCTCTCGTGCCAAGCGTTTGAGGAATTCGTCGGCAGCATCCTCCCCCCGATATACGACAGGGTTTGTGGTGAGGCCGTCGCAGCGTACAATGGTGTAGCCGAAGCCGCAGGGGGGCTGCTGGGCAAGTTGTCGCGTGTTGCTCTGGCTTGGATCCATTGCCGCGCCATGTACGGGAACGTTCAACGTCTCAAAGTCTGCGTATATGATGTATGGTGCCCTCATCTGTTTCTGGAGGGCCTTGAAATTCATCTTTCCCTCTTTAGGCATGACATTCACCTGACTGGCTGTGTTGATGCCTTGACAGAGTGGCTCATGCAGGTCCAGGGTTTCCTGAGAGGAGTGTACATGGAGACAGTTGAGACATGGATACTTCTTACCCCTATGTTTGCTGTTTCCATATAGAAGCCGCCCCACATCCTTGACCCAGACATAGTGCCTATTCTCATCCTTACACAGGAGCAAGAGGTTGATTTGGTTGCGCTGGAGTGTGTTGGTTCGGAGTATGGTTGGACCTTTGTTCCACCCAAAGACTCTGATGGCTATGGTGGGATTCTGGTTTTCAAACTTAGCAATGCTGGTCAGCTGCACTGGGAACTCGATTCCTTCAAAGTTTAGCTCTCCCAGGTGGGCGCTATAATTGTTGAGCCTATCAGGATGCTCTCCATGCGCTACTGGGTAGAGCGCTGAGAGTATGGCCCATTCAAAGCAGCGGTTGTCCTCATTCTTTACATTCACAACACTACGTGGTGGAATGAAGCTGGGAGTCGCGAAGTAGCTAGAGCCTCGGAATGGTTGGTATTTTGCAATGTAGAGGTCAAGCTGCACACACTCATCATAGCTCCAATCCGAGCCCTGTTCAGTGAAGCATTCACTGTCAGCGAATATCTTGGCTATGGCAAGGTCCAGCCCCTCATCAATATCCCCCTCGTGCAGTACTTCATAGTTCCTGCTTCCATGGATGGCGATTGTCGTAATCTGTTCGCCTTCTGGGGTGGTACGATAGTATTTTAGATGGAGATACAGCTGCATTTTAACGCTGCCATAATCCCCCAACCCTTTTACCACCAGAGCTTTGATGGCGGGCTCCATCGAAATCATAAATGTTGCAGGTTCATCATAACCACCACGTTCTGGGACGATTGCTTCATATTTTCTCAGGCTCCCCTCAATCTCCTGGGTGAGTTTCAATTCGGGTGCGTTGCGAATTAAAGCGGCATCCATCTCAGCCACTTCATCTCGCACACTATCAGCTCGGGCAAGGAACTCTGCTTCGAGGTCGGCGTGGCGTTGAGCACGCTGCCGGGCGCGGTGTCGTCGCTCGGCGACGATCGCGGCTCGGTCCGCGGCGGTACCATATACAAATCTCAGGGCGGTGGTAATCCCTGCTTCAAGTCGTGCCCCTTGTAGATTGGGGTTCTTCTCGAGCAGGGTGGCCCGAGCCATCTCACGCGCTCTGGATATTTCCCCCTCAAGAACGGCCTTCCTCCTCCCACTGTATGGCATGCCATACTCGCGGGCTTGCTGTTTCAACTGAATCAGCGTAGGCATGGCTAAATACACAGATCCGTCAGTCTCTAACAAGTAGGTGTGTAAGTACACCGATGACTTCACCTCTCTCTAATTGAAAGTTCAATCCACTATAATCTTAGCAATTCGACGAATCTCTGCATTATAGTCCTTTACATTCTCTTCGTACCAGATTCGGTGATACTCCTTGTCATATCCACATTCTTTACATAGTTCTAGGAGGTTGTTGACCCCCTTCCCACATTTCCGACATGGTTTAATACATGAACCCTTCCGTATTAGCACTGCATGGACTTTGCAGTAGTCCCTCATACAACTCCGATTGCAGGGCTCTGTGGAACGTAGCCGTAGCCACTTACAACTGTTCTTCGCGGTGCGCATCTTGGTATGTCTGTAGATGATACACTCTAAATCGATGGCTCGGTCGCCCGAGTGCGCTCCGGGATACAGAGGACGGCCCGGTCGGGCCCTGGAGGGTGGGGCCCCCGGGGGTTGGGTCCCTAGGGGGGGGGGGGGCTTTCTTTTGGCGCTCCTCTGGTGCCCCGACCCTTTTGGCCCCAAACCCCCAATTGACATCTACTGGATAGCAGAGGTTGAGACAGGGGATAGCAGAGAAGTGGCTGAGACAGGGGATAGCAGAGGTTGAGACAGAGGATAGCAGAGGTTGAGACAGGAGATAGCAGAAAAGCGGATGAGACAGGGGATAGCAGAGGTTGAGACAGGGGATAGCAGAGGTTGAGACAGGGGATAGCAGAGAAGCGGATGAGACAGGGGATAGCAGAGGTTGAGACAGTGGATAGCAGAGGCTGAGACAGGGGATAGCAGAGGTTGAGACAGGGGATAGCAGAGGTTGAGACAGGGGATAGCAGAGGTTGAGACAGGGGATAGCAGAGAAGCGGTTGAGACAGGGTATAGCAGAGGTTGAGACGGAATAGCAGAGGTTGAGACAGGGGATAGCAGAGAAGTGGCTGAGACGGGATAGCAGAGGTTGAGACAGGGGATAGCAGAGGTTGAGACAGGGGATAGCAGAGGTTGAGACAGGGGATAGCAGAGAAGTGGTTGAGACATGGGATAGCAGAGAAATGGCTGAGACAGGGGATAGCAAAGAAGTGGCTGAGACAGGGGATAGCAGAGAAGTGGCTGAGACGGGGTAGCAGAGGTTAAGACAGGGGATAGCAGAGGGTGAGACAGGGGATAGCAGAGGCTGAGACAGGGGATAGCAGAGGCTGAGACAGGGGATAGCAGAGGTTGAGACAGGGGATAGCAGAGAAGTGGCTGAGACAGGGGATAGCAGAGGTTGAGACAGGGTATAGCAGAGGTTGAGCCAGGAGATAGCAGAAAAGCGGATGAGACAGGGGATAGCAGAGGTTGAGACAGGGGATAGCAGAGGTTGAGACAGGGGATAGCAGAGAAGCGGATGAGACAGGGGATAGCAGAGGTTGAGACAGGGCATAGCAGAGGCTGAGACAGGGGATAGCAGAGGTTGAGACAGGGGATAGCAGAGGTTGAGACAGGGGATAGCAGAGAAGCGGATGAGACAAGGGATAGCAGAGAAGCGGATGAGACAGGGGATAGCAGAGAAGTGGCTGAGACAGGGAATAGCAGAGGTTGAGACAGGGGATAGCAGAGAAGCGGCTGAGACAGGGGATAGCAGAGAAGTGGCTGAGACAGGGGATAGCAGAGGTTGAGACGGGATAGCAGAGGTTGAGACAGGGAATAGCAGAGGTTGAGACAGGAGATAGCAGAGGTTGAGACAGGGGGTAGCAGAGGTTGAGACAGGGGATAGCAGAGGTTGAGACAGGGGATAGCAGAGAAGCGGATGAGACAGGGGATAGCAGAGAAACGGATGAGACAGGGGATAGCAGAGAAGTGGCTGAGACAGGGAATGGCAGAGGTTGAGACAGGGGATAGCAGAGAAGTGGCTGAGACAGGGGATAGCAGAGAAGTGGCTGAGACAGGGGATAGCAGAGAAGTGGCTGAGACAAGGGATAGCAGAGAAGTGGCTGAGACAGGGGATAGCAGAGAAGTGGCTGAGACAGGGGATAGCAGAGAAGTGGCTGAGACTGGGAATAGCAGAGAAGCGGCTGAGACAGGGGATAGCAGAAGTTGAGACATGATAGCAGAGGTTGAGACAGGGGATAGCAGAGGTTGAGACAGGAGATAGCAGAGGTTGAGACAGGGGGTAGCAGAGGTTGAGACAGGGGATAGCAGAGGTTGAGACAGGGGATAGCAGAGAAGCGAATGAGACAGGGGATAGCAGAGTAGCGGATGAGACAGGGAATAGCAGAGGTTGAGACAGGGGATAGCAGAGGTTGAGACAGGGGATGGCAGAGGTTGAGACAGGAGATAGCAGGGGATGAGACAGGGGGTAGCAGAGGTTGAGACAGGGGATAGCAGAGGTTGAGACAGGGGATAGCAGAGAAGCGGATGAGACAGGGGATAGCAGAGAAGCGGATGAGACAGGGAATAGCAGAGGTTGAGACAGGGGATAGCAGAGGTTGAGACAGGGGATAGCAGAGAAGCGGATGAGACAGGGAATAGCAGAGATTGACACTGGGGATAGCATAGGTTGAGACAGGGGATAGCAGAGAAGCGGATGAGACAGGGGATAGAAGAGAAGCGGATGAGACAGGGGATAGCAGAGGTTGAGACAGGGGATAGCAGAGGTTGAGACAAGGGATAGCAGAGAAGCGAATGAGACAGGGGATAGCAGAGAAGCGGATGAGACAGGGAATAGCAGAGATTGACACAGGGGATAGCATAGGTTGAGATAGGGGATAGCAGAGAAGCGGATGAGACAGGGGATAGCAGAGAAGCGGATGAGACAGGGGATAGCAGAGAAGCGGATGAGACAGGGGATAGCAGAGGTTGAGACAGGGGATAGCAGAGAATTGGCTGAGGTAGAGGATAGGGAACGCTGGTACCTCCTGGTTCAGTTTGTTGCTTCTCCTTGACAGGACGTGGCGTCCAACCTCAGCATTATTTGCTGTTGATCGTTTTCTAGACAAGTTTACGTTCAGTGGTTTGCCACTGCTTTCTAAACGATCAACGCTCAAAGCATTGTCAGAATCAGGGCAAGGATGTTTGCTTCCAAATCTGCAGTGGCTGATTCCGAACCAGGTATGTGGCATTTGGGAAACTGCCTCACGGTTCTCACATCACAAACTAGTATGTCAGAGTCTGGGTGAAGGGCCAATGTGAAACTATCACAGAAGGGTGAGGGGTCACTGTGAAACTATCACAGAAGGGTGAAGGGTCACTGCGAAACTATCACAGAAGGGTGATGGGCCAATGTGAAACTATCACAGAAGGGTGAGGGGTCACTGTGAAACTATCACAGAAGGGTGAAGGGTCACTGTGAAACTATCACAGAAGGGTGAGGGGCCAATGTGAAACTATCACAGAAGGGTGAAGGGCCAATGTGAAACTATCACAGAAGGGTGAAGGGTCACTGTGAAACTATCACAGAAGGGTGAAGGGTCACTGTGAAACTATCACAGAAGGGTGAGGGGTCACTGTTGAACTATCACTGAAGGGTGAAGGGTCACTGTGAAACTATCACAGACTGGTGAAATAACAATTTGGAATTATCACAGAAGGGTGAAGGGTCACTAGAACTATCACATAAAGGAGACCCAAGATTTATCAGAATAAAGAATCTCACATAAATGTAGATCAAACAGGGCGAGAAAAAAACTCCATGGCTGAATACACGGAGCAGGCAACAAATGTAGACAACAATACACGGAGCAGGCAACAAGTGTAGACAGCAATACACGGAGCAGGCAACAAATGTAGACAACAATACACGGAGCAGGCAACAAGTGTAGACAGCAATACACGGAGCAGGCAACAAATGTAGACAACAATACACGGAGCAGGCAACAAATGTAGACAACAATACACGGAGCAGGCAACAAATGTAGACAACAATATACGGAGCAGGTAACAAGTGTAGACAACAATACACGGAGCAGGCAACAAATGTAGACAACAATACACGGAGCAGGCAACAAATGTAGACAACAATACACGGAGCAGGCAACAAATGTAGACAACAATACACGGAGCAGGCAACAAATGTAGACAACAATATACGGAGCAGGCAACAAGTGTAGACAGCAATACACGGAGCAGGCAACAAATGTAGACAACAATACACGGAGCAGGCAACAAGTGTAGACAGCAATACACGGAGCAGGCAACAAATGTAGACAACAATACACGGAGCAGGCAACAAGTGTAGACAACAATACACGGAGCAGGTAACAAGTGTAGACAACAATACACGGAGCAGGCAACAAATGTAGACAACAATACACGGAGCAGGCAACAAATGTAGACAACAATACACGGAGCAGGCAACAAGTGTAGACAACAATACACGGAGCAGGCAACAAATGTAGACAACAATACACGGAGCAGGCAACAAATGTAGACAACAATACACGGAGCAGGCAACAAATGTAGACAACAATACACGGAGCAGGCAACAAATGTAGACAACAATACACGGAGCAGGCAACAAGTGTAGACAACAATACACGGAGCAGGCAACAAGTGTAGACAACAATACACGGAGCAGGCAACAAATGTAGACAGCAATACACGGAGCAGGCAACAAGTGTAGACAACAATACACGGAGCAGGCAACAAATGTAGACAACAATATACGGAGCAGGCAACAAATGTAGACACCAATACACGGAGCAGGCAACAAATGTAGACAACAATACACGGAGCAGGCAACAAATGTAGACAACAATACACGGAGCAGGCAACCGTACACGGAGCAGGCAACAAATGTAGACAACAATATACGGAGCAGGCAACAAGTGTAGACAGCAATACACGGAGCAGGCAACAAATGTAGACAACAATACACGGAGCAGGCAACCGTACACGGAGCAGGCAACAAATGTAGACAACAATATACGGAGCAGGCAACAAATGTAGACACCAATACACGGAGCAGGCAACAAATGTAGACAACAATACACGGAGCAGGCAACCGTACACGGAGCAGGCAACAAATGTAGACAACAATATACGGAGCAGGCAACAAGTGTAGACAGCAATACACGGAGCAGGCAACAAATGTAGACCACAATACACGGAGCAGGCAACAAATGTAGATAACAATATACGGAGCAGGCAACCGTACACGGAGCAGGCAACAAATGTAGATAACAATATACGGAGCAGGCAACCGTACACGGAGCAGGCAACAAATGTAGACAACAATATACGGAGCAGGCAACCGTACACGGAGCAGGCAACAAATGTAGACAACAATATACGGAGCAGGCAACCGTACACGGAGCAGGCAACAAATGTAGATAACAATATACGGAGCAGGCAACAAATGTAGACAACAATACACGGAGCAGGCAACCGTACACGGAGCAGGCAACAAATGTAGACAACAATACACGGAGCAGGCAACAAATGTAGATAACAATATACGGAGCAGGCAACAAATGTAGACAACAATACACGGAGCAGGCAACCGTACACGGAGCAGGCAACAAATGTAGACAACAATATACGGAGCAGGCAACAAATGTAGACCACAATACACGGAGCAGGCAACAAATGTAGATAACAATATACGGAGCAGGCAACAAATGTAGACCACAATACACGGAGCAGGCAACAAATGTAGACAACAATATACGGAGCAGGCAACAAATGTAGACCACAATACACGGAGCAGGCAACAAATGTAGATAACAATATACGGAGCAGGCAACAAATGTAGACAACAATACACGGAGCAGGCAACCGTACACGGAGCAGGCAACAAATGTAGACAACAATATACGGAGCAGGCAACAAATGTAGACAACAATACACGGAGCAGGCAACAAATGTAGATAACAATATACGGAGCAGGCAACAAATGTAGACAACAATACACGGAGCAGGCAACCGTACACGGAGCAGGCAACAAATGTAGACAACAATATACGGAGCAGGCAACAAATGTAGACCACAATACACGGAGCAGGCAACAAATGTAGATAACAATATACGGAGCCGGCAACAAATGTAGACAACAATACACGGAGCAGGCAACAAATGTAGACAACAATACACGGAGCAGGCAACCGTACACGGAGCAGGCAACAAATGTAGACCACAATACACGGAGCAGGCAACAAATGTAGACAACAATACACGGAGCAGGCAACAAATGTAGACAACAATACACGGAGCAGGCAACAAATGTAGACAACAATACACGGAGCAGGCAACCGTACACGGAGGAGGCAACAAATATAGACAACAATACACAGAAATGGAAACAGTACTTCGAACAAATTCTCAAAACCCCATCAGATGTCACAGGAATTCAAGAAACTGACACACATGCCACCAAAGAACTTGAACCAGACATACTAAAAGAAGAAATTATAGAAGCCGTCAGATTAGCCCCATTGAACAAATCATCAGGACAAAATGAAATACCAAATGAACTAATTAAATCAGCAAGAGAAATAGGAATAGCATAGCTACATAGACTATTCAACCATGTTTGAGTAGAACAACAGACACCACAAGACTGGGGAAACGCCATAATTATCCCAATTTGGAAACACAAAGGAAGCTACAGAGACCGCACATAAAACAGAGGCATTTGACGGTTGAGTCATACTGGGAAAATATTTTGCAAAATTCTTGAGAAAAGTTTACGAACTACTTACTATAGAACCCCAGCTAAGCGAAACACAACTTGGATTTAGGAAAAACAAAGGATGCACAGATGCCATTTTTGTTCTTGGACAACTTATAGAAAAATCAATCGAATTCAATGAAACACTCTACTTAACCTTTGTCGACCAAGAAAAGGCATTTGATAGAGTAGATAGAAACAAGCTGTGGGAAATCCTTAAACAATATGGAGTGAGTACACATCTAACAAACCTATGCAGAAGTTTATACAACAACAGTGAATGCATAGTGAGAGCAACTGGAGGACACTCAGAACCCTCCACCATAAGATCCGGAGTACGACAAGGTTGTGTCCTGTCCCCTCTCTTGTTTATAACATATATAGACAACATATGTAAAGAAACCAGCCAAACAGAGACCTCAAGAACACCGCATGACGAGAACACGGAAGAAGAACCATTTGTAAATCTAACAATTAGAGAACTTGAATAACGAAGACACAAACAATAGATTGCACGATTTATTGCCTGGCATATTTCTCTGCATCTCGTCAGGTACATACTGCAGAAATCACACAACTTACGTGAAATTAACTAGATAAATCCTTCAAGTTGAAATATACACATATTCGCACAGTAATGTCAATTATCTACCACGGTAATTTTAAGCTGACTAACATGTCTTTCTGTTTGCACAATTCTGGCTTGCGTTGATAGATCATAATTGCTTCTGCAAATTTTAACAAGCGAGTATTCTGTGTTCTAAACAACACGCGAAATGCAGTCTCTCTGGACACAACATGGCAACTGGCGACAATGTGCCTGCCGACTGAAGACGCCGGGAGCTTCCAGTGTGTCGGCTCCTCGCGGCTAGCATCTCCTGTGTGTTGTATCTTGTTGACCCATTGAGGTATGTGTTCTGACACCCGTTTGTTAAGCTGTCTCTCCGTTCGACCAATGTAAACGGCCTGGCATCTACATGTGAATTGGTAAATACAATTGTTTGTGGCGTACAGAGGAACAGGCTCTTTGACCGTTGGTGTAGGAATGGGTACGGTTTTACATCTAATGACTGGAGTTGCCGCACAGAATGTTCGACCTACTGCTGTAGTAAGCCGGTCTTGTAGACGTTGCATTACGTCATCCCCTCGAAAGGTTAGCTGGATGAATACCTTGAGTTTAGAACGTCTGCTTTGGGTTTGGGCTGTTGGCAATGGCGCTTTATAAATCCTGTGGAGTACCCATTCAGGTTTAAGACATTCTTCAGAGTTTCAAATTCCTCTGTCAGTGTGTCCTGGGTGCATATCTTTCTAGCACGGTCAAACAAGGTCCGTACTAAGCCCCGTTTGTACTGGACAGGTGTGAAGCTCTGAAAATTTAGGTATTGGCCAGTCCATGTTTCTTTGCGATACACCGATCTTTGAATTGTGCCGTCTGCTCTACGTCTCATAAGAATATCTAGGAATGGTAACGCTTCGTTGTGTTCGTGTTCCATAGATAGAGAGATGTTTTTATGCGTCTTGTTCATTGTGGCCTGAAACGATGTTGCTTGTAGCTCGTCTGTGGTGATGATTAGTATATCGTCCACATAACGTCCACATAATTAGAGAACTCCTGTTTCCGGACGACCAAGCACTAATAGTAAAATCAGAAGCTGAATTACAAGATCACATGAATAGTCTAAATGAAATATGTATGGAACATAACATGGAAATTAGCACAAGTAAAACAGAGGTAATGACTCTGAAGAAGAAAAAGCAACAACGATTCACCTAAACGAACATCACTTGAAACAAGTAAAGAGTTTCAAGTATCTAGGAAGTATAATGTCATCAAATAGCAAATCAGAAGACGAGATCGAAAATAGGTGCAATAAGGCAAACCAACTCATTGGACAAATGGCACCAATACTAAAGAACAAACACAATCTTCCTATCAACTCTATGTTACCAATGCTAAACCTGGACAATGACAGAAAAAGAGAAAAGAAAAATCACAACAACAGAAATTAGATCCCAGAGAAAAATGTATACACTATAGTATTATTATACTATATACATATATACACACATAGTATTATTTGACGCTCACAGAAGGAGAAGAAGGAAATAGAGACTAGAAGACACACTAGACAACATAAAATTTGAAAGCTATAATAGTTACCGACCGGGATCGAACCTGTCGCCTCCAAATGACGACAGCGCCTCGCTGTAGGAACAAGTGTACTTCGACGTACGACCAACTAGACACTCCAAAAAAAAGTGTCTTAATTGGTCATGTCTACGATACACATGAAGCTAACAACTACGGAATACGGACATAATTCGTATCAAAGCATTGAGATAGCACCATAGGTCTCAGAAAGTCGAAGTACACTTGTTCCTGCAGCGAGGCGCTGTCGTCATTTGGAGGCGACAGGTTCGATCTCGGTCTGTAACTATAGCTTTCACATTTTATGTTCTCTAGTGCGTCTTCTAGTCTCTATTTCCTTCTCCTCCTTCTGTGAGCGTCAAATAATATAATACTGTGTGTGTTTATTTATGTAATTGACCTGCAAAGAAGGAGATGACAGCACTAGTTATAACAATAAAACAAATAAGACATTCACCACTAGACAGCCGAAATAATCTTATCACCAGCACCGGGCACCGGAAATACAAGAACCCCGGTCACGCCAACAGTGTGTCAGCCCCAGGCATATCTGTACCATCTCCACTATAGCAGCAGCTGGTCAGTGTCGTCCTGGAGTGCTGCCCCTTCTGGCAGCCCTTGACACAGATCTGTGGTTGCCGGGCGCCAGCCGCCGCCTGCAATAATGAGGGATGGGGGGGGGGGGAGATGAGGGGTGTGGGGTTGGGGGGGGGGAGGAGACTGGAGCTAACTGTTTGGTGGGAGACTGGAGCTAAAGGTGAGGTTAGAGACTGGAGCTAACTGTGGGGTGGGAGACTGGAGCTAACTGTGGGGTGGGAGAATGGAGCTAATTGTGGGGTGGGAGACTGGAGCTAACTGTGGGGTGGGAGACTGGAGGTAGCTGTGGGGTAGGAGACTGGAGCTAATTGTGCAGTGGGAGACTGGAGCTAACTGTGGGGTGGGAGAATGGAGCTAACTGTGGGGTAGGAGACGGGAGCTAATTGTGGGTTGGGAGACTGGAGCTAATTGTGGGGTGGGAGACTGGAGGTAGCTGTGGGGTGCGAGACTAGCGCTAAAGGTGGGGTGGGAGACTGAGCTAACTGTGGGGTGGGAGACTGGAGCTAACTGTGGGTTGGGAGACTGGAGCTATCTGTGGGGTGCGAGACTAGTGCTAAATGTGGGGTGGGAGACTGGAGCTAACTATGGGGTGGGAAACTGGAGCTAGCTGTGCAGTGGGAGACTGGAGCTAACTGTGGGTTGGGAGACTGGAGCTATCTGTGGGGTGCGAGACTAGTGCTAAATGTGGGGTGGGAGACTGAGCTAACTGTGGGGTGGGAGACTGAGCTAACTGTGGGGTGGGAGACTGGAGCTAACTGTGGGTTGGGAGACTGGAGCTATCTGTGGGGTGCGAGACTAGTGCTAAATGTGGGGTGGGAGACTGGAGCTAACTATGGGGTGGGAAACTGGAGCTAGCTGTGCAGTGGGAGACTGGAGCTATCTGTGGGGTGCGAGACTAGTGCTAAATGTGGGGTGGGAGACTGGAGCTAACTATGGGGTGGGAAACTGGAGCTAGCTGTGCAGTGGGAGACTGGAGCTAACTGTGGGGTGGGAGACTGGAGCTATCTGTGGGGTGGGAGACTGGAGCTATCTGTGGGGTGCGAGACTAGTGCTAAATGTGGGGTGGGAGACTGAGCTAACTGTGGGGTGGGAGACTGAGCTAACTGTGGGGTGGGAGACTGGAGCTAACTGTGGGTTGGGAGACTGGAGCTATCTGTGGGGTGCGAGACTAGTGCTAAATGTGGGGTGGGAGACTGGAGCTAACTATGGGGTGGGAAACTGGAGCTAGGTGTGCAGTGGGAGACTGGAGCTAACTTTGGGGTGGGAGACTGGAGCTAACTGTGGGTTGGGAGACTGGAGCTAACTGTGGGGTGGGAGACTGGAGCTAATTGTGGGGTGGGAGACTGGAGCTAACTGTGGGGTTGGAGACTGGAGCTATCTGTGGGGTGGGAGACTAGCGCTAAAGGTGGGGTGGGAGACTGAGCTAACTGTGGGGTGGGAGACTGGAGCTAACTGTGGGGTGGGAGACTGGAGCTAACGGTGGGGTGGGAAACTGGAGCTAACTGTGGGGTGGGAGACTGGAGCTAACTGTGGGGTGGGAAACTGGAGCTAACTGTGGGGTGGGAGACTGGAGCTAACTGTGGGGTGGGAGACTGGAGCTAACTGTGGGGTGGGAGACTGGAGCTAACTGTGCGGTGGGAGACTGGAGCTAACTGTGGGGTGGGAGACTGGAGCTAACTTTGGGGTGGGAGACTGGAGCTAACTGTGGGTTGGAAGACTGGAGCTAACTGTGGGGTACGAGACTGGAGCTAACTGTGGGGTGGGAGACTGGAGCTAAAGGTGGGGTGGGAGACTGGAGCTAGCTGTGCGGTGGGAGACTGGAGCTAACTGTGGGGTGGGAGACTGGAGCTAATTGTGGGGTGGGAAACTGGAGCTAACTGTGGGGTGGGAGACTGGAGCTAACTGTGGGGTGGGAGACTGGAGCTAAAGGTGGGGTGGGAGACTGGAGCCTAAGTGTGCAGCAACATCGTTACGGCACCCGGCGGACAAGAGTTGTCGGCTGGCGAGATTCTTACCTGACACGCGACCAGCGCTGACGACAGACGCACGCAAAGCCACGTGACCCCACGAGAGGCAGTGGGCAGTGTGTGTGTTAATCTCAGACCAAGCTGGGACTGGACATCTGAACGGACGTGTGTGTCGAGAGCAAGGCGTTTGTGTGAATCTCCGTGGTTGTGAGCTGAACGACTGATATCGTGAGCGTCAGACCTATGAGCTGTATTGTGGTTGTGAGTTATATGTTGTACATTGCTGTAACTATTGTTATGTATTTAATGTGGTAATAAATCCATTGAACTTGTGTTGCTATGTCTTACGTCGAATTACGTTGTACTTGTACTGTCTCACATGTGTTAGCCAACGAGCCTAATAGAAGATCCTGACATGTGTGGACGTGGGTTGCTCGTCTTTATTTAAGAACCTAATATATTTAGACGTGTGTTGTTCGTCTTTGTTATTTAAAACTATAATTCTTGTACTTGTAAAATTTGTCAAGGTTATAGTGATGTACATGTGATCGGAAAAGTCTCAGTGTGATCCATTACTACATTGTCTAAATATGTTTAAGATCATTAGTAAATGTACAGTACATATTGTTTGATCCTGTAAACGTGTTAAACATTTGTGATCTGTGAAAATTGCCATCGTTTGACCTTGTCAACATTGTGATTTTGCCACCATTTTGACCTTGTCGCCATCTTGTAAACTTGATGTCTTTGTCCTTACTGAATGTCATCTTGATGTAAGTGATGTGTCATCAATGTTATTGAGTGTTCAAATACAGATAGATTGTCTTTGTTTATTGAGTTTGTGGAACGCAAAGAGTTTTGGAAAGAGTGTAACTTCTGTTGAAAGAAACACTGTTGACGACAAATTTACGACATACAATTATACTCAACGCCATCCAAACCAAATCAACACTTAGTGACTTACAGGCACACACCAACAAACACACGCTAACTTATTTCTCTCCAAAAACAAAGCAG
Organism: Cepaea nemoralis; assembly: GCA_014155875.1. NCBI lineage: Eukaryota > Metazoa > Mollusca > Gastropoda > Stylommatophora > Helicidae > Cepaea > Cepaea nemoralis. Next base: position 146,725 of record JACEFZ010022298.1, on the reverse strand, counting down.
GTTTTTTGCGTACCATCCATAACCTTCCGTAGAGGTCATTAGTGGTTCCGAAGTACGACCCTACAGTTTTCTAGCCCGATTGCCCAACCATTCGTCACCATATCCAAGGGCACTTGAGTATATTTTTCTTCACTTTAACTTTACGTATGCATTAGTGGGCACGCATCGTATAGTCAAATCAATTGTAAGTTATTTTTCTACTAACCATTTATAATATATTTTGTGTGGTTGATTGTCATTGACATATTTTCTCCATCATGTCGTCATTATTTGATTTCATCGATATGGGTTTAAAATTAAAGTTAGAAGGTGATGAATTAACACAATGGAGTGAGAAGAAATACGCTGAATACTGTGAACGCGAAGATGGAGCAGCAGAAAGAGCTTTAAAACAAGCAGAAATGGCTGCCAAACAAGCAGAGGCAGAAACAGCCTTGAAACATGCTGAAATTGAAAAAGCTGCCAAGCAGATAGAAGCAGAAACAGCTCTAAAACAAGCAGAAATAGCAGCTCAGAGTAAGAGAGAAGAACTTGAATTACAGTTGAAAATGAAACAACTCGACACTGAGACTGCAATGAATAAAGAGTCAAAGAAATCTGAAAGACTGGAAAAAGAAAACCAGTATAAAAAGTACCAAGGTATCGTTCGTAACTATACCTCAGGTGACTGCATAGCAGCCTTCACCCAAAATTTTGAGACTTTAATGGAACATTACCAAGTTCCACGTTCGGAATGGAATATTTTATATATGAGGAGTCTATCTGGGGAACCTCTTAAAGTCATTGAAACCATCCCCAAAGACCTCAGAAAAGAGTACCATTATATTAAATCTAAAATAATGGCACATTTCATGTTAGACGAGGCAGGGTACAGAGAACAATTCAGTAAACTGAGTCCAAAATCAACTCAAACGTTCTCTGACTACCTCTGTTTAGTCCGAGACATTTTCAGCAAATGGACTTCATCAGCCAAAATTAACAAAAATTATGATAAATTAGAAGATCTCATTATTCGAGATAAAGTTATTTCTTCTGTCCCATCAGCTTTTTCTAAGTTCTTACAGGAGAATGAATGTACAAGTGTGGAAGAAATGGAAAGACGTGGGTCGGCCTATTATACGGCAAATAAACAGTGTTTTGCCACTGAAGCTACTGACAGTAACTGGGTAGCAGCAGCCAACTATGAGAACAACTATAGTAGGCAAAAACCAAACAGGCCTACCTCTGATAGAGTTAGACAATGCACGCACTGTAAATTGTCTCACCATTTGAACGAGATGTGCGATAAAAACCCAGGGTACCTAACATACTTGCAAAATATGGTAAACAGACAAGACGTAGAACGTAGATCGTTCAAAAGTGCACGTAAATGTTTTCTCTGCAAGGCTTACGGTCACTATCGTATGGATTGTAGAGGCAGGCATATGACCAACAAAGCCAATGCCGCCTTGTTCGATAGCTCAGCGTCAGAAGACGAAAATCCAGAAAAACATCCTGTACATGCAGCACAGGCTTGTGATGTATTTAGTGCCAACAAATGCACTGTCTGTAATACCTTCAATGAACATGGTACCTTAACATGCGGGCACGCCGTCCCTATTGCCAATGAGGAAGCTAACTTGGCAATAGACTCAAAATGCAGTTCAGCAAAGAACGTAAGAAAAGTGAACATCACAGACATGAAGACAACACCAGACTTTGTACCATATTGTAATAATGTTGTTAACATCACTCAACCTCATTCTTTATATAAAGAGGTCAATGCTCAACAAGAAAGTGAGGAATTGAACAAAACCTCAAAACTGTCGTTAGGAAAATTAACATTCCATAAAGGTTACATCAACGACACAGTATGCACATGTGTACGCGACACAGGGTCTTGTCTTATCGGTCTTCGAAAGACCTTAGCTGATCCTAAAGACTACCTAGATGAGTACATCTATTGCAAAACTGTTTCAGGGACAGTAGAGAAATATCCCATGGCATGGGCCAATATAAAATCACCTTTCCTATCAGGCAGAGTAACTTGTGCTTTATTAGACAATCCATGTTGTGATTTATTAATTGGAAATGTATTAAATGTGACAGATTACATAGAGTCCAAACCTCACACGAGGCAAAAAGTTAACACCACAACAAATACTGCCTTAACTACCCCACTCATCATACAACAACATGATGAACAGACCAAGGTAACACACCATACCAACTTCATTACCATCTCAGAACAAGAAAAGACAGAAACTGGTGTGTATCAGCACAAAGAAAAAGGTGCAGAAAACAAACAGTTTACAACAGCAATGAAAGATCATAAATCATCATGGTATATACTATACCTCCTATACTCTCTGTTAACTACACAAATAACCAAGTGCACACAGTGGATAGTTATACTTGCACTACTGATTGTAAATACAAAACAAAGGTCTTCGCAAACAGTTATATTTCCACATCATCATGACACAACACAGATGATATTACTCATGACAAACCAGCAGACTTCGTTACTTATGTCATTACTGTTAAACCAAATTTTGTTACTGCCACTCATAATCTCTATGTTAAATCAACTTATACGAATACCTATGCTGAACAATGTGAAACATCAGTCGGTGGAATTACTGACAAAAATCAGCAACAAATTACCCTACATATTGTGGAAGATATACACAAATTGCAAAAGATCATACAAACATGGACGATTACATTTCACAACTATACATGGTGTATTATTATTGTTTGAACTATTGAATGTATACACACATGTACGAGTGCAGGTTTGGAGATAGCACTCAAAATGATCTCAACATGAAACTTGAAAATCCTTTTGGAAGATTTTAACCGTAACCCACTCTATATCTTTAAATCCAGTAACTCCAGACTGTCTTTGTCTGCCATACGACTCCTCCTATCTGACATTCCTAATATCATTCACTATACTGACGACATCTGTGTCCATACAGAGACAACGACGGAACTATAACATTGACACCTGGACAGGACGTTCTACTACTACTACCTAGTATCAGACAGCACTAACTAACAGTGAAGCCTTCAAAGGTGAGCATGGCTTACCAAGAGATATCATTTTTGGGGTACAGAATATCCAATGGCTTTGTCATGACAGACAACAAAATTGTCTCCAAAATTCTAAAACTGTCACTTCCAACAAATAAGAAACAAGTCCGCAGTTTGTTGGGACTTATTAATTATTACAGAAACTTTATTCCTGATTTTTCAGAGCTAACTGAGGTTTTTTCTAACTTACTAACCAAGAATAAACCCGAAAAAGTTGTAAACGATGAATGCCTACGAAATGCATTTGATAAAGTTTTGGCACACTTTTCTGATAAGAATACACCTAATCTCATCCTTAAATTGCCCAACATTCGTTTACCTTTCAGATTGAGAACAGATGCTAGCTCCATTGCGATCGGTGCAGTCCTATTGCAGGAATACAACGGCATCCTGCATCCCGTTTGTTTTCTATCAAGAAAACTAAGACCCCGAGAGCGGGCCTGGTCCATTCCGCAATTAGAGGCATTGTCCTTAGTAGAAAGTGTAACAAAGCTGTCCAGATATCTTCTAGGACGTCACTTTATCATCGAAACTGACAACAGTCCATTAAGGTATATCAATTCCACAGTACCATCAAATAACATGATTGCTCGCTGGTCCTTGAAGCTTCAGAATTTCAGTTTTGAAGTTCGCCATATTCCCGGCAGAATGAATACAATCGCCGACCTTTTGTCCCGTTGTCCGACAGACCCAGTAAGCAATGTCTGAGTGCACTGTGTAATATTACACTCAGCCCAACACAGCCACCAATGAGTGAATTTTTTTTCCATTCACCTACTGTGTAAGGTCAATAATCAAAATTGTGATACGGTTTGGAGACCGACATGTATAATATACTTATTTTAATCAAGTCATGTAATGAGTGTAGTATAATTGTGTAGTGTGTGTTAGAATGAGAACGATATTAATTGTATATAGACACCAACAACAGTGTCACAAACGCTTAACCAATTATCAAAAGCGAACTTTACCATTGTGACATTTGTGGGTGATTTTTTTTCACCGTGATATTTTAACATGTGCAAATGTGGACCGAACATTGACTCCTACATCACCTCTACAGCGAATGTGATCCAAATCGTTCGACGTGTGAACACATCGGAAATAAGAACATTCCATCATAATCCGTTGTCATACTATAACATCAGACACGAACTGTGAGAACATTCTACTATCCGTTCCGAAATAAAACCGGATCATTTGTGTTCAGAAAATGTAACATCAACCAAATTTTTCGTTTCGTGTATATTTCCGGTATAATTTAAAATGTATAACATAATTAGCAGACTATGTACCAATTTCCAAAAATTTATGACACTTGTAAAATCCTTTCGAATCTATAAAATATAATATACCAATTGGGTACTTATTTATTTTGATTAGTGTAATCTTAGAATTATATCTTGATTAATGTATTCATATTACCGACTTTTTCTCGTTAATATGAAGAAACGTCAAGCAATGACGCTAAGAAATTAAATAATTATTGTAATGTATGGAATTTCTTAAATGTCAAAATTACTTCCCTTGCATTTGTGAATTACATCAAGGGCCATAATTTGAAACATATTCATTAATGTGTATTGTATAGATAGACATTTTGTTGCTCAAATGTTTGGCACAGCAGGTAGGCGTCCACCAAGCATGTCATAGAGCTGCCAACATTGCAAACCAACATAAGAGCTCCTGACCAAATGAGGGCAGAGTTTAAGTGTTTAATACGACTAATACAAAGCCGTATTTCAGTCTGGCTAGATGGTTGTTGCAAAACAATCATATTATTACTTTTTTTTCAAATAGCTGGGAGGTAGATGCGTGAAGCTGGTGCTACTGATCTGACTGGGTATTATTGCAATGAAGGTAACCAGGCATCAGGGGGATGAAACCTGAATTGTGTTAAAAATTGTACTTCATTTGTCATGTCAATACAACTTACATTTTTTGTGTATATATTTCTATGCCTTATATGTATTTTCATGCATAACACTGGGAAAGAGTAGTCTCTGACATGAAATTAACACTACCCCAGTATATACATACATCATGAATGAAAGATGGCATCTTTCATTGAAGTACCCGGGGAGAATGTCAGAGCCTAAGTGTGCAGCAACATCGTTACGGCACCCGGCGGACAAGAGTTGTCGGCTGGCGAGATTCTTACCTGACACGCGACCAGCGCTGACGACAGACGCACGCAAAGCCACGTGACCCCACGAGAGGCAGTGGGCAGTGTGTGTGTTAATCTCAGACCAAGCTGGGACTGGACATCTGAACGGACGTGTGTGTCGAGAGCAAGGCGTTTGTGTGAATCTCCGTGGTTGTGAGCTGAACGACTGATATCGTGAGCGTCAGACCTATGAGCTGTATTGTGGTTGTGAGTTATATGTTGTACATTGCTGTAACTATTGTTATGTATTTAATGTGGTAATAAATCCATTGAACTTGTGTTGCTATGTCTTACGTCGAATTACGTTGTACTTGTACTGTCTCACATGTGTTAGCCAACGAGCCTAATAGAAGATCCTGACACTGGAGCTAACTGTGGGGTGGGAGACTGGAGCTAACTGTGGGGTGGGAGACTGGAGCTAAAGGTGGGGTGGGAGACTGGAGCTAGCTGTGCGGTGGGAGACTGGAGCTAACTGTGGGGTGGGAGACTGGAGCTAACTGTGGGGTGGGAGACTGGAGCTAACTGTGGGGTGGGAGACTGGAGCTAACTGTGGGGTGGGAGACTGGAGCTAACTGTGAGGTGGGAAACTGGAGCTAACTGTGCGGTGGCAGACTGGAGCTAACTGTGGGGTGGGAGACTGGAGCTAATTGTGGGGTGGGAGACTGGAGCTAATTGTGGGGTGGGAGACTGGGGCTAACTGTGGGGTGGGAGACTGGAGCTAACTGTGGGGTGGGAGACTGGAGCTAACTGTGGGGTGGGAGACTGGAGCTAACTGTGGGGTGGGAGACTGGAGCTAACTGCGGGGTGGGAGACTGGGGCTAACTGCGGGGTGGGAGACTGGAGCTAACTGTGGGGTGGGAGACTGGAGCTAATTGTGGGGTGGGAAACTGGAGCTAACTGTGCGGTGGCAGACTGGAGCTAACTGTGGGGTGGGAGACTGGAGCTAACTGTGGGGTGGAAGACTGGAGCTAACTGTGGGGTGGGAGACTTGAGCTAACTGTGGGTTGGGAGACTGGAGCTAATTGTGGGGTGGGAGACTGGAGCTAACTGTGGGGTGGGAGACTGGAGCTAACTGTGGAGTGGGAGACTGGGGCTAACTGTGGGGTGGCAGACTGGAGCTAACTGTGGGGTGGGAGACTGGAGCTAACTGTGGGGTGGGAGACTGGAGCTAACTGTGGGGTGGGAGACTGGAGCTAATTGTGGGGTGGGAGACTGGAGCTAACCGTGGGGTGGGAGACTGGATCTAACACTGTGGGGTGGGAGACTGGACCTAATTGTGGGGTGGGAGACTGGAGCTAACTGTGGGGTGGGAGACTGAAGCTAACTGTGGGGTGGGAGACTGCAGCTCATTGTGGGGTAGGAGACAGACAGACAGACAGACAGACAGACAGACAGACAGACAGTTCCACAAACATACACACACAGACCCAACCAGATAGGCGAATATACACACACACACACACACACACACACACACACACACGCACACATACGCACACATACGCTTTGACCTACCCACATAGACGGACAGTCAGACACAACACGATGAACACAGGCATACGCCAGCAGGCACGAACCTACCCGAGCAACCAACAAGCTGCCCAGTAGGCGGTCTCACTTAATTGGCCCTGTCCGTCCAGACAGCGATTGACTTAAACCACCGGCACTTCGGTGACCATCTCAAGGGTTGTTATCGCTGCCAGCAGAGCTGAGTGGCACAGACTTGTGTCACACAATTACCCGCTGACCAGGTCTGCTGGGGAGACAGTTTGCTACCAGGGAGAGGTGAGGGTGGGTACCCGCTGACTAGGTCTGCTGGGGAGACAGTTTGCTACCAGGGAGAGGGGAAGGTGGGTCCAAACAGTTTAGACATTTCTTACCTCTTGTCCTCAACCTAAGCACTCACCCACGTAGTCGCTTCTCAACCTAGGCACAAACCAATATAGTCGCTTCTCAACCTAGGCACCCACCAATATAGTCGCTTTTCAACCTAGGCACCCATCAATATAGTCGCTTCTCAACCTAGGCACCCAACAACGTAGTCGCTTCTCAACCTAGGTAACAGTTTTGTCGGGTTGTCTGAACAGCTGTACAAGGGTATCATGAGTCTATCCTAGCCTTATCCAACTGCTTTTCCTGTTGACCCTTCAGACTCAAGAATTTCAACGTATACACGGGACTTTCATAAGTGCTGTTCACCAACACGAATCATGTCATTCGTTTCAACATTTTAATGAACTCAGTCCAACAACCACACACATACAACACGACACTATCAGAAGATAGGATAAGTTGGAAGGGAAGAAGTCAGATCCTGGTCGGAGTGTTCATCATAGAGGGGGATCAGCTAGCTGTCCGTCTGATCGGGTGACACATAATTCACCTGATATCTGGAAAGCCTCCTTCTGGAACTTCTTCCGGATGCAATCAACCCTAGAAGTGCGAAGTCAGCTTCGCCCTTGAACTATGACGACACTTCAGTAACCCCTTGGAAGAACAGAGTCTACCACTTCTTCTTCTTCTTCTTCTTCTTCTTCTTCTTCTTCTTCTTCTTCTTCTTTCGTTCGCTTGAAATATGTCTATAACTGCAATGTTGTCTCTTGTATGAATTTAACTGTCTTTTTCAGTTCACACAGTGGTCCATAGAGTTTATCCTCCACTGGCGTCTCTAGGCCAGAAGGTTTGCCTAGACATGTTGTAGTTTGGGCAGTCTTGGAGTATGTGTTCTTCTGTCTGCGAGGCCAATCCACATGTGCACATGGCTGTTTCACCAATCTTGAATTTTGTATACATGTGGTTGCGTAATCTATTGTGTCCTATTCTGAGGCGCAGAATAATGACTTGTTCTGGTCTGTCCATAATGTGGTAGTCATCTGAGCAGGTCTTGGTGGCTTTCTGACTGATTTGATCATTCTTTTCTGTTGGTGGTATGTAACGGGCACATCAGGCTGTTCTTCTTTGGCTCCTTCCTTAGCCAAATAATCAGCTCTGTTCACTGATTCACTGACAGTTCACTACTCCAGTAGGGTTTATATTGTTTACGGGCTCCTCTTGGTACTGTTTCTCACGCTGCCTGTAGTATTCATTTCCCAAACTCTTCAACTACTTTATTTATGTCTTTCTCAGTGTTAAGATTTCTAACCAGTATGCTAGTGCGATGCTTGTACATTGCTCAGTCTGCTTTCTTGTAGTTCCACCACGAGAGGGTGCTGCTTTCACTTACAAGCTCATTTTCTACAGTTAGAAAGACTGGCCGATGGTCACTGCCACCAAGTTGTCTCCCAACAATTCCTGTTATGTTCCACTCCAGGTGGAACCAGTTTAAAGAATACCGATTGTTATCCTAGATGCTTTCCTTATTAGTTAGGAATTTATAAGATTGCCATAGCGTATTTCTTCTTCTTCTTTCGTTCGCCTAAATTATGTTTATAACTGCAATGTTGTCTCTTGTATGAATCTAACAGTCTTTTTTAGTTCATTCAGCGGTCCATAGAGTTTATCTTCCACTGTTGTCTCTCTAGGCCAGAAGGTTCGCCTGGATATGTTGTAGTTTGGGCAATCCTGGAGTATGTGCTCTGCTGTCTGCGACGCCAAACCACATGTGCACATGGCTGAGTCACCAATCTTGAATTTTGTATACATGTGGTTGCGTAATCTATTGTGTCCTGTTCTGAGGCGCAGAAGAATTACCTGTTCTGGTATGTCCATAACGTGGTAGTCGTCTTGAGTAAGGTTTGGTGGCCTTCTGACTGATTTGATCATTCTTTTCTTTTGGTGGTATGTAATAGGCACATCTGGATGTTCTTCTTGTGCTCCTTCCTTAGCCAATCGATCAGCTCTGTCGTTTCCGGGGATTCCACAGTGGGATGGTATCCACTGTATGGTGATCGTACGATGACTGCTAAGTTCAGAAAGTAGTGTCCTCAGAACTGGCAATTTCCCAGACAGGAGCGCCTCTATTACGGATTTTGCATCTGTCAATATCACCACAGGTTGTGTACCATGGCTGGTATTTTGTAATTTCTCTGTGGCTATCTTGATTTCCTCAATTTCAGCATCATAATTATGGCAGTACTTTCCTGTTGGAATTCTGGCCGTGTCTCTAGTATTATTTGGGTATTCTATATACACTCCCGCTCCTCCATTTCGAACAGCATTTTGTGCTGACCCATCTGTGTAGACTCGGATCCAGAGGTCCTGTGGGTATTCGTCATCAAGGAAGCTGAGAGTGGCTGTTCTGCGCTGTATACTGTTCTGTTCTTCCTTGTCAAATATTCCTCTCACTTTTGACTGGATTTGTAGTGATATTCTATGTTCATCTTTCCACGGGGTTCGCTCTGGAATAGTTGTCAGGGGGATATCAACTGTGGGAAAATCGATGGTTTCTCTGCAGAGTTGTTTGGCCTGGTGGATGAAACTACTTCTTTTCAACCGCCCCATAGCTAAGTTTTCAAATCTGTTCTTCATAGGGTGGCCTGGCAAGCTGAGAAACTTTTCTGCTTGTATTTGTGTTTTTGTATCTCTGCGTTCTCTTAAAGCTAGTGTCCTCCCCATTTTCTCCATTGCTACTATAGGGGTTGATTTCATTCCTCCTGTGGTGACTCTAAGTGCTTGATTTTGCACTTTGTCCAGCTCTTGTAGTGTGGTTTTTGCTGCCGAACACCACGCAGTTGACCCGTATTCCAGGTGTGGTCGTATGCTCTGTTGATAAACTTTGCTAAGTATTTTCCCACTGGCTCCCCACGTGGTTCCAGTTAGCTTTCTCAGGATGGCTATTTTCCTTCTGGCTTTTGCTACTGCTTTTTTTATGTGTTTTCTCCATGTCAGCCTGTCGTCGAATGTTACACCAAGGTATGTTGGTTCCTTGTCTTCTCTTAGGGGTGTTCCATTTATCTGAATGCTCCCTGCCTTTTGTTTCGGAGAAAGGGTAAATAGAGTGGTGCTGCACTTGTCAGTGTTTATGCTGATACACCATCTATCCGCCCATGCAACAAATGTATCTACAGCTCTTTGTAGCAATATGGTGGCCACTGATGCATGTTCATTTGCGCTCCACAAAACCAGGTCATCAGCGTACATTGCCGCTTTAATTCCATTGGTTAGATTAGCAACAAGATCATTGATGAAGATTAGAAAAAGTGTTGGGGACAGGACTCCGCCCTGGGGAACACCGTGACGCAATAGTACTTTCTTGCTCTTGAGACCGTCTATCTGTACTCGGGCTCTTCTGTTGTGCAAGTATGCTTTTACCCATTTGTACATTCTTCCATTGACTTTACAGTTTCTCAGTTTCTTCATCAGACCTTCTTTCCAGACTTTGTCAAAGGCTTTCTTCAGATCTATCCAAGCCGCAAGTACCAGCTTCTTCTCTTGGAATGCATCCTCAACTTCTTGAGAGAGGTAGGTTGTCTGATCTTCCGTAGAGTAGCACTGCCTAAAGGCAGCCTGTTGTGGCACAAGGATGTTTTCACTTTCAATGTACCACTGTAGTCTGTGATTGATGACGCGTTCCATTGTTTTGCAGAGACAACTGGTGAGGCTAATGGGTCTGTAGCTGGAGGCAATGGAACTGTCTTTCCCAGATTTTAGGAGGGGTATCATGATTGCTTCTCTCCAGACTTGTGGAACACTGCCTAAGGTCCATGTATTATTAAAGATCTGTAGCAGCTTTGCTTTGGCCTCTGTTCCTAGGTTCCTGATCATTTCATTGGAGATACCCTTTCTAATATAAAAGTATGCCTTGTATAGTAGAGCTATTTATTAGGGAGCGTTCTTCAGCGCATCATTACGTCACCCGGTATGGCACCTTATGTTGAATATGGCAATTCAGCGAACTAGGCCGAGTTTGCTTTTATTTTGAAGTTTATGGAATTAAGAAGATTGTTTCCTATATTCCTCTTTGATTAATCCCATTATTATATTTGGTTTGTGTGGTTATTCACTGGGATTATCTCGGGTTTCAGCTAAGGAGTATATTAATTGTCACGGTCCACTGGAATTCTATGCACAGCTGGTCGTGGCGTCATGTGCCCTTGCTTTCTTCAAGTCGGCTGCTAGAATGTGGTTTGTAATTAGTGTAGTAAATCTTTCAATCAATCAATCATGTGCCATGCCGGAAAGCGTGCGAGGTCATGACTCGCCATTTCACTCGATCACCAGAGTCGTCGATCAGCTCAGTGTTCCTGTCTCGTCCATGCCATGTGGTCAGGTCATCCAGGTATTTTCCTCTCGGTCTTCCTCTTGGTCTGTTCCCTTCGATCTTGCCAGTTGTCACCAAGTTCTCTAATCCATTTCTTCTCATAACATGCCCAAAAAATGTTGACTGTCTACGCCTAATTTCTCTAATCAATTTACGATTTTCATTTGTCTCCTGTAGGACATGGTCGTTGGTTTTTCTGTCTGTCCATGGTATTCTTTGCATTTTCCTCAGAAACCACATTTCTGTAGCCATCAGATGTTTTTCAGCTTGACTGCACATTGTCCAAGTTTCACATCCATACAAAAGAACAGGCTCTATGTATCCCCTCAACACTCTTTTTCTCGTTTCAATTGACATCTTTTTATTAGTCAGAATGTTTTTCATCTTGCTCAAGGCTACTTTCGCCATGGCGATTCTTGTTCTAATCTCTACAAGGCATCTCCCATCAGATGTTATGACTGTTCAGAGATAATTGTATCGATTCACTTGTTGAAGAATATTCCCATTTACTGGTATATTACATTGTGGTACTTCGTTCTTTCTAGTGACGACCATAACCTGTGTCTTTTTACAATTTAATTCTAACCCCAGCTGCTCACTGTGTACAACAACCGCATCTACTAATTGTTGCAGATCCTGCGCATTGTCTGCAATCAATACTGTACCATCTGCATGTCTAATATTATTTATGTTTCATCCTCCAATGCTGATTCCATTTATATCTTCTACATTTCTGAAAATATTTTCACTGTACATGTATAGGGATAAAAGATCTGGAGACATTACACATCCCTACCTCACACCTCTCTTAATAAGCTGATATTGTCCCACTTCATTATCAATCCTTATGGCAGCTTGTTGTTTCCAATGTGTGTTTTTTTTTCCTAGTAGATCTTTAACTAACTAATATTCACAATCACCTTCAGTTTGGAACACAATTCCCTTATTGAAAGAAGGGTGGATTTCATTACTAAAGGACTCGAATCTCCTACATTTCACATCCGGTTTTCAAAACCGTCCAGATTGAACCACAACCTGACACACATTGCCGACCAGGGTTGCCACTTTTTTTTTAACACCAAAAACATCTAGAAACGGCCCAAACAACATCCATAAATATCTAGATTTCGTTAGAAAGTATCTAGGAAAAATATCCAGATTGAGAAAATAAGAAATTACATATGTATTGATGTGACTGCCGGTCTCCCTGGCGTAGAAGTTTACGACTTTCGCCGTAACATCGTATATTCTATTTTGCATAAACGCCACGGTTGATACCAACCATTACCGATGCATTATCGGTTTCAATTGCAGCCAAATTCTTCAAGTTTAAATGTGGTTACTGACCAAAAGTTTCTTCAGTGCCTGAACTATATTTTCTGCGTCCAGGCCAAGCAAAAAATGGGTAAATGACACCGAAAGAAAAGTAAACTTTAGAAAGTATCCGAAATATCCAACTACAAATGAAAAGTATCTAGAATTGCATCCAGCATCTAAACGTCAAAAAACGGTATCCAGACGCCGGCAAAGACCTCTAGATCTGGATATAAAATATCTAGAATGGCAACCCTGTTGCCGACAGTTTACACAATGGCTACCAGGGAGGCGGAGCTAAGATAATCTCGGCCCTTACGGGATTTCACTGAATTAGTAAATTCACTTAATTCCCGTGAACTAACTGGACCTAATTGTTGGTTACTAGTAAAGTTCACCCCGTGATTAGTGAGACGTTGGGCAATCTCAATTTTCTCCACTAATTGCCATCTGTCTTAACCTTCGAGAAATATCTATGCTAATGAGGTTATGATAAGGATGCTTGAAGATCTACAAATTGATGGAAAAGACCTTAGACTTGTAAAAAAACATATACTGGAAACAATAAGCTGCCATCAGAATTGATAACGATGTAGGTCAATATCAGCCTATTAAAAGATGTGTGAGACAGGGATGTGTAATGTCTCCAGATCTTTTCTCTCTGTACAGTGAAAATATTTTCAGAAATATAGAAGATATGGAAGGAATCAACATTGGGGGCGATACATCAACAGCATTAGATATGCAGACAATGAACAGGACCTGCAAAATTTAGTAGATGCGGTTGTTGCACACAGTGAACAACTAGGGTTAGAACTCAATATTAAGAAGACACAGATTATGGTCGTCACTGGGAAGAAGGAAATACCACAATGTGATATATGAGTAAATGGGCATATTCTTAAGCAGGTGAATCGCTACAGTTATCTCGGCACAGTCATAACATCTGATGGGAGATGCCTTGAAGAGATTAGAACAAGAATTGTCATTGCGAAGGCAGCCTTTTGCAAGATGAAAAACATACTGACCAATAAAAAGATATCAATTGAAACGAGAAAAAGAGTGTTGAAGTGCTACATTGAACCTATACTTTTGTATGGATGTGAAGCGTGGACAATGAGCAGTCAAGGCGAAAACCAGCTAATGGTGTGGAAATGTGGTTTCTGAGGAAAATGCAAAGAATAGCATGGCCAGACAGAAAAACCAATGAACAAGTCCTTCAAAACAACAAATGAAGATCGTAAACTGATTAGAGAAATTAGACGCAGACAGTCAACATTTTGGGGCATGTTATGAGAAGAAATGAATGGGGGAACTTGGTGACAACTGGCAAGATTCTTCTTCTTCTTTCGTTCGCTTGAAATATGTCTATATCTGCAATGTTGTCTCTTGTATGAATTTAACTGTCTTTTTCAGTTCACACAGCGGTCCATAGAGTTTATCTTCCACTGTCGTCTCTCTAGGCCAGAAGGTTTACCTAGATATGTTATATTTTGGGCAGTCTTGGAGTATGTGCTCTGCTGTCTGCGAGGCCAATCCACATGTTCACATGGCTGATTCGCCAATCTTGAATTTTGTATACATGTGGTTGCGTAATCTATTGTGTCCTGTTCTGAGGCGCAGAATAATGACTTGTTCTGGTCTGTCCATAACGTGGTAATCATCTTGAGCAGGTTTTGGTGGCTTCCTGACTGATTTGATCATTCTTTTCTTTTGGTGGTATGTAACGGGCACATCAGGCTGTTCTTATTTGGCTCCTTCCTTAGCCAATTGATCAGCTCTGTCGTTTCCGGGTACTCCACAGTGGGATGGTATCCACTGTATGGTGACTTTATGCTGACTGCTAAGTTCAGAAAGTAGTGTCCTTAGTACTGGCAATTTCCCAGACAGAGCGCCTCGAATACTGATTTTGCATCTGTCAGTAGCACCACAGGTTGTGTACCATTGCTGGTATTTAGTAATTTCTCTGTTGCTATCTTGATTGCCTCAATTTCAGCATCATAGTTATGGCAGTACTTTCCTGTCGGTACTCTGGCTGTGTCCCTAGTACTATTTGGGTATTCTATGTACACTCCCGCTCCTCCATTTCGAACAGCATTTTGTGGCAAGATCGAAGGGAATAGACCAAGGGGAAGACCTAGAAGCAAATACCTGGATGGCTTGCCACATGGCATGGTCGAGACAGGAACACGGAGCTGATCCACGACTCTGGTGATCGAGTGAGATGGCAGAACATGACCGCCCACGCTTACCGGCATGGCACATGATGGATGGATGGAATGAGGTTATCTAGTGGGTCGAGTTGAATCAGAGTATGGGAACCCGTTTTGGTCAATTTAACACATCAGTTAGCAATACCAATACTGCTTACTATTTTGCTTCAAGCTTCAATTTAGGGAAAGTGGAGAGAGACTGCCAGGCAATGTTGTCACCGCATGTAAGGGTGTTTGTGTGTGACATTCAGCAGGTGTGTACGTGATGGGGGAGGGGGGCGTAAGGGTGTTTGTGTGTGACGTTCAGCAGGTGTGTACGTGATGGGGGAGGGGGGCGTAAGGGTGTTTAGTGTGTGACGTTCAGCAGGTGTGTACGTGATGGGGGAGGGGGGCGTAAGGGTGTTTGTGTGTGACGTTCAGCAGGTGTGTACGTGATGGGGGAGGGGGGCGTAAGGATCTTTAGCGTGTGACGTTCAGCGGGGCTGTACGTGGTGGGGGGGGGAAGGGGAGGCGAGTAAGGAGTGTTTAGTGTGTGTGTGTGACGTTCAGCGGGGCTGTACGTGGTGGGGGGGGGGGGCGAGTAAGGGGTGTTTAGTGTGTGTGTGTGACGTTCAGCGGGGCTGTACGTGGTGGGGGGGGGGGGGGCGAGTAAGGGGTGTTTAGTGTGTGACGTTCAGCGGGGCTTACGTGGTGTGGGGGTGAGGCATGTAAGGGTGTTTAGTGTGTGACGTTCAGCGGGGATGTAGTGTAGCTAGTAGAGAAAACATGAGCAAATGGGGTGTGATTGTCTGGAGTTTGATGTGATAGGTTGGTGTTTGGTGTTGTTGTGTCTGGTGGAGACACGGCCAAGGTCAGTGTTGTTGTGTGGAAGGTCGCACGAGGTAGACTGAAAGGTCATTCAGGTTTAGGAATTTAACATGTTTATCCACAAAAGCGTGTTACGGTGTTACTTTCGTGAGTAACAAGACAAGCTTGTTACAGTGTTACTTCCGAGAGTAACAGGGAAAGCGTGTTACGTTTTACTTTCGAGAATAACCAAAAAAGCGTGTTACAGTGTTACCTCCGAGAGTAACAAGGAAAGCGTGTTACGGTTTTACTTCAGAGAGTAACTAGAAAAGCGTGTTACAGTGTTACTTTCGAGAGTAACAAGGAAAGCGTGTTACGGTTTTACTTCAAAGAGTAACTAGAAAAGCGTGTTGTGGTGTTACTTTCGAGAGTAACAAGAAAAGCGTGTTACACTGTTACTTTCGAGAATAATGATAAAAGCACGATAAAACTACTGACAGATGGAATGATATTTAGAAGCAGCAAGTGGCAACAATGAACACTCCGTCTTAGATTAGACAAGAGACTTACCCGGAGAGAGACAATGAGACAGGGCGATAGATTAGACAAGAGACTTACCTGGAGAGAGACAATGAGACAGGGTGATAGATTAGATTAGAGACTTACCCGGAGAGAGACAATGAGACAGGGCGATAGATTAGACTAGAGAGTTACCCGGAGAGAGACAATGAGACAGGGCGATAGATTAGATTAGAGACTTACCCGGAGAGAGACAATGAGACAGGGTGATAGATTAGATTAGAGACTTACCCGGAGAGAGACAATGAGACAGGGCGATAGATTAGACTAGAGAGTTACCCGGAGAGAGACAATGAGACAGGGCGATAGATTAGACAAGAGACTTACCCGGAGAGAGACAATGAGACAGGGTGATAGATTAGATTAGAGACTTACCCGGAGAGAGACAATGAGACAGGGCGATAGATTAGACTAGAGAGTTACCCGGAGAGAGACAATGAGACAGGGCGATAGATTAGATTAGAGACTTACCCAGAGAGAGACAATGAGACAGGGTGATAGATTAGACTAGAGACTCACCCGGAGAGAGACAATGAGACAGGGCGATAGATTAGACTAGAGACTTACCCGGAGAGAGACAATGAGACAGGGCGATAGATTAGACTAGAGACTTACCCGGAGAGAGACAATGAGACAGGGCGATAGATTAGACTAGAGACTTACCCGGAGAGAGACAATGAGACAGGGCGATAGATTAGATTAGAGACTTACCTGGAGAGAGACAATGAGACAGGGTGATAGATTAGACTAGAGACTCACCCGGAGAGAGACAATGAGACAGGGCGATAGATTAGACTAGAGACTTACCCGGAGAGAGACAATGAGACAGGGTGATAGATTAGATTAGAGACTTACCCGGAGAGAGACAATGAGACAGGGCGAGAGATTAGACTAGAGACTTACCCGGAGAGAGACAATGAGACAGGGTGATAGATTAGACTAGAGACTCACCCGGAGAGAGACAATGAGACAGGGTGATAGGTCAGACTAGAGACTCACCCGGAGAGAGACAATGAGACAGGGCGATAGATTAGACTAGAGACTTACCCGGAGAGAGACAATGAGACAGGGTGATAGATTAGATTAGAGACTTACCCGGAGAGAGACAATGAGACAGGGTGATAGATTAGACTAGAGACTCACCCGGAGAGAGACAATGAGACAGGGTGATAGATTAGACTAGAGACTCACCCGGAGAGAGACAATGAGACAGGGCGATAGATTAGATTAGAGACTTACCCGGAGAGAGACAATGAGACAGGGCGATAGATTAGATTAGAGACTTACCCAGAGAGAGACAATGAGACAGGGTGATAGATTAGACTAGAGACTTACCCGGAGAGAGACAATGAGACAGGGTGATAGATTAGATTAGAGACTTACCTGGAGAGAGACAATGAGACAGGGCGAGAGATTAGACTAGAGACTTACCCGGAGAGAGACAATGAGACAGGGTGATAGATTAGACTAGAGACTCACCCAGAGAGAGACAATGAGACAGGGTGATAGATTAGACTAGAGACTCACCCGGAGAGAGACAATGAGACAGGGCGATAGATTAGACTAGAGACTCACCCGGAGAGAGACAATGAGACAGGGCGATAGATTAGATTAGAGACTTACCCAGAGAGAGACAATGAGACAGGGTGATAGATTAGACTAGAGACTTACCCGGAGAGAGACAATGAGACAGGGTGATAGATTAGACTAGAGACTCACCCGGAGAGAGACAATGAGACAGGGTGATAGATTAGACTAGAGACTCACCCGGAGAGAGACAATGAGACAGGGCGATAGATTAGATTAGAGACTTACCCGGAGAGAGACAATGAGACAGGGCGATAGATTAGATTAGAGACTTACCCAGAGAGAGACAATGAGACAGGGTGATAGATTAGACTAGAGACTTACCCGGAGAGAGACAATGAGACAGGGTGATAGATTAGATTAGAGACTTACCTGGAGAGAGACAATGAGACAGGGCGAGAGATTAGACTAGAGACTTACCCGGAGAGAGACAATGAGACAGGGTGATAGATTAGACTAGAGACTCACCCAGAGAGAGAGACAATGAGACAGGGTGATAGATTAGACTAGAGACTCACCCGGAGAGAGACAATGAGACAGGGCGATAGATTAGACTAGAGACTTACCCGGAGAGAGACAATGAGACAGGGCGATAGATTAGATTAGAGACTTACCCAGAGAGAGACAATGAGACAGGGCGATAGATTAGATTAGAGACTTACCCGGAGAGAGACAATGAGACAGGGCGATAGATTAGATTAGAGACTTACCCGGAGAGAGACAATGAGACAGGGTGAGAGAAAATGCTATTCTTACACGTATACAGAGGGTAGACAGTGGGAGAGATTAAAAGACTTATGTTACACCTAGAAGGGTTAGACTTACCCGTGGAGAGACGGGCTGGAGACTGCCATTCTTGAATTAAATTCAACAATTAGAGAGGGAGACATTTAGAATCAGGAGATGAATTGTTAGACTTACCCGCGAGAGACGGGTTGGAGACACATTCTTAAATTATAAGGGTCATTCATTTGAAACCCGTTCCAATGGATTTATTACAAAAGCATAAAAGAAACATTAACAAGTGTGGTAGAATTAAACAAAGCATTCATTTTATATGAATTATGCACCATGGGTTGGTCAGTAGAAGTCGCTGTAGGTATTCTGGAAAGCATCCCATTGTTTAGGTAGGCGGCGAATGCAGTCCGTGAAAAAGGATTGTAGTTGCTCACTGGACCAATTTTTTACCTCGTTCATTACGTCTGCATCTGTGTGAAATCGTTGCCTCTTGAGAACTTTTTTAGAGGTATAATGTCCTGCTTTTGCCAGCAGAAAATTGACCTCAGCGGGACGCAATTATTCTACCATTGAAAAAAAAATATTTGGCTTTAGTTTGGACAGTAGAGAAGTTCCAGGCGTACCTGTATGGGAAACACTTCACAATACAGTTCGATCACCAACCTCTCAGGTTCCTGGCAGCATCCAGAAACTTAAACGCGCGACTAATGAGATGGTCATTACTTCTACAACCGTATTCATTTCAAGTAGAATATGTCCCAGGAAGGATAAATGTAGGAGCAGACTTTCGCAGCAGACATCCTATTGAAGATTCTGTACAAGAATCAGAGGAGGAAAGAAATAATGGGAATAGAAAGGATTAGAGGAAATATAAGCTTGTTACACTTGCTCAAAGCTACAGTTCTTCGCGCGAACAACAGTCTGAGAGGGGAGCCATGTGATATAATTGTTCACAAATTGTTAGACTTACCCGCGGAGAGACAGGTTAGGGACTGACATTCTTGAATTAAATCCAACAATAAGAGAGGGGGACAGAATCAGGGAATAAACTATTCGACTTACCCGTGGAGGGACAGAGGTGGATTCTTTGATTAAGACTGATTCTTGGACTGAGGAGAGAGAACTTAAACTTGGACTTAAACAACTTTGAGATTCAATTCTTGGACTTAAACGTATACAAGGCTTTTTAAACGATACTTTTTGAGAGAAAATATAAAGTTTAGTTATTCAGCTGAAAGTTCGTATAAGGAGTAGTTAAATCAGAGGAAATCAATCAAGTATTGACAAGTTGTGAGGGGGGAATGTTGCTGAGAGTTTAGCAGCGTACCTCAACGAGGTCAATTCGGATGTATCTTGTTTCTATCTAACAATAAGAGTCCGTGCTGTGTTGAAAACGGCCTGTTTGTAGACATCTGGCACTTCTGATGAATAAAGTTAAATTCCTGGACGCGGTGTTTATCTTCGGTCAAATAATAATAAAACGGGCAGTTATGGTTAAGTTTGTTGATCGCTTATTGATCATTTTAAGCGTTTGTTGATCGATTGTCAGCGTTACACACGGCAATTGTGGGGAGCAGATCATGTGCTGATGAATAGTAATGAATCACAATACGATCAAGATACGAGATCGTAACGCACCTGGTGGTAACAAGTAATAACTATTACTGCAGCCATTGCGCCACGAGAACTGCCGCGGCTGGCGCTGCTACTAAACAATGTATTCCAGTAGTGAAGTTAATCAAAGACGCCATAAGCCATATGTTGCACACTTTATTGCCTGGCATACTTCGTTGCCTGCCGTCAGGTTCATGTTGCAGAGTTATATATTACATGAAGTGTATAAATGAATGATACGTTGAGTGAAATAGTTTCTGAATAGTGGCTGAAATTGTTGGAATGTGGAGTTTGTTATCCCCACCGCTTAGGCCTATATTGCCTGGTTTATCACAATCACTACATATTGGGGTTGATCGCAACGTCGTGTAAAGAATATGTAACTAACTTTATTAAAACTACTTCACAACCCAGCGGAAATGTCTGCTGTCGAATTACCTTCACAGTAGAAATACTCGGGTTGAATACGAGGTACATATACGTGACATACTCTAGACTCGTAGGGTTTCACCTACTGAACGAATTCTCGGGGATGTTTGGTCAATTATGATTGTATCTTTTAGCTGTTTCTTGTAGCTAATTTTTGTAGCTAATTCTTGTAGCTGATTCTTGTAGCTGATTTTTAAACTGATTTCTTTTAGCCATTTAAAGAGACTCGTGGTATATTTGCGGCTTCGTGGCGAAGGTGTGACTGACGCGGTTCGTGATCCCGCATACCCCCATTCGAAACACAGCTGCGAAAATGGTATGGGTGCCGGTCGTTCAGAAATAAATGGCAAACTACTGAACGTAAACTTGCCAAGACATCACAACAGCAAACATGCCGGTGTTGACTGCTACGTCCTGTAATACGGATATGCAGCTAACTTTAACATGGTATATTTAGGCAGGGCCTTGCGTAGATCTTATCAATATGATTAAGTCTTCGAAATGCCGCCCCTTAATGATGCAAGTCTTTGAAATGCCACCCCTCCTTTGCTGTTTTTGCCGCCCCTTAAGCCTGATGCGGTCGCCTCTCTATATCATATCACGGTGCGGTGCGGTATTTAGAGTTCAGGAGTAACTGGCAAGCTGTGTGTGTGTCTCTGCAGCTAATGGTGAGCACCAACGTCAGCCTCTGAGCTTTGACAACTGAGACCAGGTACAAGCGACCTCTCCTGTCTGGGGAATTACTTGATTCGCCATCGTTTCACATTTCTTCACCTTGCGCCAAGATGTCAACCACTCCCGGCCAGACAGATTTCCCTGTCTGTGAACCAGCATTCAGTGACCGAGCTTGCACTCTGGGAACTCTCGATCAAGGAACGATCTCTCGCCATCCGTGACACACTATGTGTCCCCTGACACTGCCAGCCTGAGTGCAACAATGTCCCCCAACCCCATCACTCGACCCTCCCAGCCTCGGCACAACATTATGTCCTGCGTTTCTGTAAGGGAAATGTATTAAGGCGCTACAGGAATGCCCGGTTCAGACATGACCTTGCTGACATGTTTACGATGTGCAGGGTGGAGAAGGGAGTCGGAGGGGGGGGGGGGGGGAGACGAACGTGTCTAGAAGGAGGGGAGTGGGGAGAACCATGTACCTGGATGGAGGGGAGTGTGAGTGTATTAGGTGGAGCTAGAACCACATATACAACTGAAGCGTTGGTGAGCTCTCTTGAAGACAGCTCCAACACTCAGATTCGATGTGTTAGTGGGTGTTCAGATCGTTTGAAAGCCTCCATCGGAATGAGGTTCAGGACTGTCCTCTAACCACAGCACTCAGGTCTCATCCCCACAGGATGGCCCCCGCGGGGGGAGGGGGGGGGGGGCTGTGCTGTGGAGATCCACCTCCCCTCTTCACACTGAGAAACAAGCGGGGTGGGCAAGACTGGGGTGGATCCTTGCGTCTACAGAGAAACTTATCGTGGTGGGGCCAGGCCGTGACTCAGCGCGGCTGGGGGTGGGCCTGAGTTGATGGTGCTTATTCCGGGGCTTGAGGTACTTCATTGTCATAGTCACAAGTACAGGACCCGTCTAATGGCCCTGAGGTACTCCACTGTCACAGTCACAAGTACAGGACCCGTCTAATGCCCTGAGGTACTCCACTGTCACAGTCACAAGTACAGGACCCGTCTAATGCCCTGAGGTACTCCACTGTCACAGTCACAAGTACAGGACCCGTCTAATGCCCTGAGGTACTCCACTGTCATAGTCACAAGTACAGGACCCGTCTAATGCCCTGAGGTACTCCACTGTCACAGTCACAAGTACTGGACCCGTCTAATGCCCTGAGGTATTTCATAGTCACAAGTACAGGACCCGTCTAATGCCCTGAGGTACTCCATTGTCATAGTCACAAGTACAGGACCCGTCTAATGCCCTGAGGTACTTCATTGTCATAGCCACAAGTACAGGACTCGTCTGATGTCCTGAGGTACTTCATTGTCATAGCCACAAGTACAGGACCCGTCTAATGTCCTGAGGTTCTTCATTGTCATAGCCACAAGTACAGGACCCGTCTAATGCCCTGAGGTACTTCATTGTCATAGTCACAAGTACAGGACCCGTCTAATGTCCTGAGGTACTTCATTGTCATAGCCACAAGTACAGGACCCGTCTAATGCCCTGAGGTACTTCATTGTCATAGTCACAAGTACAGGTCCCGTCTAATGCCCTGAGGTACTTCATTGTCATAGTCACAAGTACAGGACCCATCTAATGTCCTGAGGTATTTCGTTGTCATAGCCACAAGTACAGGACCCGTCTAATGTCCTGAGGTACTTCATTGTCATAGCCACAAGTACAGGACCCGTCTAATGTCCTGAGGTACTTCATTGTCATAGCCACAAGTACAGGACCCGTCTAATGCCCTGAGGTACTTCATTGTCATAGCCACAAGTACAGGATCCATCTAATGCCCTGAGGTACTTCATTGTCATAGCCACAAATACAGGACCCGTATAATGCCCTGAGGTACTTCATTGTCAAAAGTACAGGACCCGTCTGATGCCCCAAGGTATTTCATTGTCAAATGTACAGGGCCCGTCTGATGCCCTGAGGTACTTCATTGTCAAAAGTACAGGGCCCGTCTTATTCCCTGAGGTACTTCATTTTCAGTCACAAGTGCAGGGCCCGTCTAATGCCCTGAGGTACTTCATTGTCAAAAATAGAGGACTTGTCTGATGTCCTGGGGTACTTCATTGTCACAGTCACAAGTACAGGACCCGTCTAATGCCCTGGGGTACTTCATTGTCAAAAGTACAGGACCCGTCTGATGCCCCAGGGTACTTCATTGTCAAAAATACAGGGCCCATTTGATGCCCTGATGTACTTCATTGTCAAAAGTACAGGGCCCGTCTGATTCCCTAAGGTACGTCATTTTCAGTCACAAGTGCAGGACCCGACTAATGCCCTGAGGTACTTCATTGTCAAAAATAGAGGACTCGTCTGATGTCCTGGGGTACTTCATTGTCACAGTCACAAGTACAGGACCCGTCTAATGCCCTGAGGTACTTCATTGTCAAAAGTACAGGACCCGTCTGATGCCCCAAGGTACTTCATTATCAAAAGTACAGGGCCCATCTGATGCCCTGATGTACTTCATTGTCAAAAGTACAGGGCCCGTCTGATTCCCTGAGGTACTTCATTTTTAGTCACAAGTGCAGGGCCCGTCTAATGCCTTGAGGTACTCCATTGTCACAGTCACAAGTACAGGGCCCGTCTGATGCCCTGAGGTACTTCATTCTCACAAGTACAGGGCCCGTCTGATGCCTTGAGGTACTTCATTTTCGGTCACAAGTGCAGGGCCCATCTAATGCCCTGAGGTACTTCATTGTCACAGCCACAAGTACAGGACCCCTCTAATGCCCTGAGGCTGGTATACGGTGCCAGAACCACCCTTTCATTGACCAGTCAGCACAGGCTGGGTGATGGGGTCAGTTTCCCTCGTGCCGACCCAGACATTACCTGTATGATGTAGAGGGAACTGAGTGTAGACTAAATAGGGAACCTAGTGTAGGATGTAGATGGAACTGAGTGTAGGATTTAGATGGAACTAATTATAGGATGTAGAGAGAACTGAGTGTATGATGTAGAGGGAACTGAGTGTATGATGTAAAGTGAACCGATTGTAGGATGTAGAGGGAACCAAGTGTACGATGTTGAGTGAACTGATTGTAGGATATAGAGGGAACCGAGTGTATGATGTAGAGGAAACCGAGTGTATGATGTAGAAGAAACCGAGTGTATGATGTAGAAGAAACCGAGTGTAGGATGTAGAGGGAACTGAGTGTAGGATGTAGAGGGAACCGAGTGTAAGGTGTAGAGGGAACTGAGTGCAATGTATACAGGAAGAAATGAGTGTGATTGATGGTTGGTTGGATTGTTGTATGGAAGGGTGGTTGGATGAATGGAAGGATGGATGGATGGGTGGATAAATGGTTGGAAGGATGGATGAATAGATTGTTAGACGGATGGATGAAGGGATTTGTGGTTGTATGGATGGGTGGTTGGATGGTTGGATGGAAGATTGTATGAATGGTTGGTTGGATGGATGGTTGGATGGATGAGTGATTGGATGGATGGTTAGAAGTATGTATGGATGGTTGGAATGGATGGGTGGGTATAAGGAAGGATGGATGAATAGATGGTTAGATGGATGGATAGTTGGATGGATGGTGGAAGGATGGATGGGTGTATGGAAGGATGGATGAATGAATGGATAGTTGGATGGTTGGTTAAAAGGATGGGTGAATAGATGGTTAGATGGATGGTTTGTTGGATGGATGGTTGGATGGATGATTGGAAGGATGGATGAATGGAAGGATGGGTGTATGGAAGGATGGATGAATGGAAGGATGTGTGTATGGAAGGATGAATGAATGGAAGGATAGATGGCTAGATGGTTGGATGGATGGATGGTTGGATGGATGGATGGGTAGTTGGAAGTATGGGTGAATAGATGGTTAGATGGATGGTTAATTTGATGGATGGATGGGTGGTTGGATGGGTGAATAGATGGTTAGATGGATTGTTAATTTGATGGATGGATGGGGGTTGGATGGATGGATGGGTGAATAGATGGATGGATGGATCAGTGGTTGGATGGATGGATGGGTGAATAGATGGATGGATGAGTGGTTGGATGGATGGATGGATGGATGGTTGGATGGATGGGTGGTTGGATGGATGGGTGAATAAATGGATGAATGGATGAGTGGTTGGATGGATGGATGGTTGGATGGATGGATGGTTGGATGGATGGATGGTTGGATGGATGGATGGTTGGATGGATGGTTGGATGGATGGATGCATGGATGGGTGGATGGAGTTTTGGTTGGATGGGTGAATGATTATATGGATGGGTGGTTGGAAGGATGGATGAATGGTTGGATGGATGGTTGGAAGACTTGTTGAAAGTATGGATGGATGGACAGTTGGAAGGATGGATGGCTAGATGGTTGTAAGGATGGATGAAGAGATGGATGGGTGGGTGTATGGAAGGGTGGACGAATGGATGGATGGATGAGTGGGTGGGTGTCTTGAAGGATGGATGGATATATGGATGAACAGATTGATGGGTTGATGGATGGGTGGGTGAGTGGAAGGATGGATGAATGGGTAGATGGATGATTGGATGAAAAGATGGATGGGTGGATGAGTAGGTGGTGGAAGGAAGGATGGGTGGATGGATGGATGATTAAATTATGATTGGATGGATTGATGGATGGATGGATGGATAGATGGCTTGATGGGTGAAGAATCAAATATAATGGACAAATAGAGAACCAAAAGCCATGGATGCTAATGAAGGCACAACTGAATTGAACCCATGAAGTGAATATACACATGTTAAGCAATTGCTTAAAAAGTCACTTAAAAGTCGAGAGGGTTGACTTCATTGCACCGGGTTTTATCCCATATGGCTCGTTCTCTTTCCGCAGCACGGAAAGCGACACACAAAGCACAAACTCTGTAGCTTTAGCGACGACCCACAGGAGTCTCCGAAAAATTTCACTCGTAAACTGAAGAACGCGGCCCGGAATCGAACCCACAATCTTCGGAGCCCGAGTCAAACGGCTTGACCACTTCGCCACGGAGACTCCCGGAGACTCCCATTAACCAATTGAGTTCAACTGATGAAGTGAATATACACATGTGAACCAATGAGTTGTGAAGTGAATGTATACATGTGCACCCGTGAGAATGTGAAGTAATCATATTTGTTTAATAAAGAGCAGATTTCTGGGCATTTATCAGCCAAAATTGCAGCCAGCAAAAAATTATTAACAGGCGCTACATAATCTCACATAAGAATAAAACAATTTCCGGTGCGAGAACAACAATACAGCAGGCAAGAATAGTCATCGTCACAATCATTATTCATCAAATATAACATGTTTGGACGTTTGTGAGCCAATCAATATTAACAGAAAACAGATATGGTCCACGCTGGCATGTTTTGCATAAAGTGTACAGCAACAAGTTAAAATTAGTTTTGTCTCTTTTACAGGGCATCGCAATCAACCCCCAGCACTTATTGCCTGGTGGTGATTTATGAGGTTATTTT
This sequence comes from Cepaea nemoralis, assembly GCA_014155875.1. Lineage (NCBI taxonomy): Eukaryota > Metazoa > Mollusca > Gastropoda > Stylommatophora > Helicidae > Cepaea > Cepaea nemoralis. The sequence goes on along the minus strand of JACEFZ010022298.1, from coordinate 119,900 downwards.
ATATTTTATTTTATATATTATTGAACCTTACATGTTTGTGTGATTTATGTATACAAACTGTACTTTACATGTTTTATGTGTGATCTACCTTACATGTTGCATGTGTTATCTATGTATACAAACTATACCTTATATGTTGTATGTGTGATCTATGTATACAAATTGTACCTTACATGCTGTAAGTATGTATGATCTATGTATACAAACTATACCTTATATGTTGTATGTGTGATCTATGTATACAAATTGTACCAAGTATGTGTGATCTATGTATACAAATTGTACCTTATATGTTGTAAGAGTCACCTATATATCCAGATTGTACCTTATATGTTGTATGTGTCATCTACATACACAAACTATACCATGCATGTTGTATATGTGTTCTATGTACACAAACTATACCTTATCTTTTGTATGTGTCACATCTGCTGTAAACATGATCTATGTACACCAGACAAATATTATACTTATCCCACAAAGATTACCCTAATATTAAACTTATCCAACAAAGATCTGAACAAACACAAAACAGATTACCCTAATATTAAACTTATCCAACAAAGATCTGAACAAACACAAAACAGATTACCCTAATATTAAACTTATCCAACAAAGATCTGAACAAACACAAAACAGATTACCCTAATATTAAACTTATCCGACAAAGATCTGAACAAACACAAAACAGATTACCCTAATATTAAACTTATCTGACAAAGATCTGAACAAACACAAAACAGATTACCCTAATATTAAACTTATCCAACAAAGATCTGAACAAACACAAAACAGATTACCCTAATATTAAACTTATCCAACAAAGATCTGAACAAACACAAAACAGATTACCCTAATATTAAACTTATCCAACAAAGATCTGAACAAACACAAAACAGATTACCCTAATATTAAACTTATCCAACAAAGATCTGAACAAACACAAAACAGATTACCCTAATATTAAACTTATCCAACAAAGATCTGAACAAACACAAAACAGATTACCCTAATATTAAACTTATCCAACAAAGATCTGAACAAACACAAAACAGATTACCCTAATATTAAACTTATCCAACAAAGATCTGAACAAACACAAAACAGATTACCCTAATATTAAACTTATCCGACAAAGATCTGAACAAACACAAAACAGATTACCCTAATATTAAACTTATCCGACAAAGATTTGAACAAACACAAAACTGATTACCCAAATATAAAATTTACCTGTCAAACAACTGAACATGCACAAAACTGATTACCCGAATATGAAGCAGACTGTATGATGGCAAGATACAATAGGAAGCAAAACACTAAATGTGTGATCTATGTCGAGAATTTCTATGTATGTTTGTAAGCTAAGTCACATACTGCATATGTGACATTATGTGCTAGGGGACATAATATATGTGGTAATGAGTGATATACATCATATCATTGGTTGCGTACAGATGTAGAAATGATCACATAATGGTATATTAAATATAATATCATCCAGTTACAATATATAACATGTCTGTTGTAGTGTGTGTGTACATGTTTGCAATATAACATGTCTTTTGTAGTAGATACATACGTATTTACAGACAGAGGAAGCACAAATGCCATGAACATTATCTCGTGCAATCCAATGTCTGGTACAGCCCCCTGTCTGGTACAGCCCCCTGTCTGGTACAGCCCCCTGTCTGGTACAGCCCCCTGTCTGGTACAGCCCCCTGTCTGGTACAGCCCCCTGTCTGGTACAATCCCCTGTCTGGTACATCTCCCTATCTGGTACAACTTCCTGTCTGTTACAACACCCTGTCTGTTACAACTCCCTGTCTGGTACAACTCCATGTCTGGTACAATCCCCTGTCTGGTACAGCCCCCTGTCTGGTAAAACCCAATGTCTGATACACATCGCTGTCCAGTACAACTCCCTGTCAAGTACATCTCCCAGTCAGTTACAATTCCCTGTCTAGTACATCTATCTGGCTGGTTCAGCCCCCTGTCTGTTACATCTCCCTGTCTGGTACAGCTCCTTGTCTGGTACAACTCCCTTTCTGGTACATCCCCCTGTCTTTTACAACTCTGGTGCATCTTCCTGTCTGGTACAGCTCCCTGTCTGGTACAAATCTCTGTCTGGTACATCTCCCTATCTGGTACAACTCCCTGTCTGGTACAAGCCCCTGTCTGATACAATACAACTCCCTGTCCAGTACAGCCCCTCCATCCAGTACAACTCCCTTTCTGGTACATTTCCCTGTCTGGTACAACTCCCTGTCCTGACCTATATTTTCTAACCAACAATCTCAGTTCAAAACAGACCAATATTAATTACATAAAGCTTTCCATGTACCAACATAACAATAGAAATATTGACACACATTTGTTGATGCGAAAATATAACAACAACAATAATAGCACAAGAATTGATGTAAACAACATTATTTGTAAACAACATTATTTGTAAACATGTCAACCAAACAATGAGCAGAACTCCAGGCAGGCAGGAACTATGCCAGTTAACATCTCAACAAGAAGTCATTCAAATAATTTAAACTGACTGTTGGCAAAAATCTGGTACAAGACCCATGGCATATATGAAATCATGGTAACATGAAAGCTCACATACACAACTCTTCTCTGAAAGCAACATACATGTACGCTGCCAAGTGTAGCTCCCTTACTGCACCTCATCTTGTACAAACTATAAATACTAATTAAAGCTAATCCCATAGATTTCACACATATAAGAACATGGTTTTGTGAGGTAAGTTCAGGTGACAAGTTTCTTTCATCATCATCATCTTCTACCTTTGCTGTCAAGTGTTGTGAGGAGGAATAATTGATATTCCAACACCTGATGGGTGGCACTGGATAGTGTCATTCTTTGTACAATGTCTTTGATGTCCTCAATCCATTTTCTTCTCGAACTATCATATCAGATCTCTGTTGGTATAAGGCCAGTGCTGGCAGTTGATGGTGTCGCATTCTAATGAAATGACCAAACCATTTGATCTTCTGCCTTTCAATAAATGTGGCACAAGGTGTTGAGTCCACTGTTTGTCTGATAACAACATTTCTTACTCGGTCTTGGATAGTTAAATTGGCAGCTCTCCTCAAGCATCTCCTCTCACAGGTGTTTATTTTGTGTATGTGTAATCTGGATAGTGTCAAGTTTGACATTGCTAGCCTAGGGTTGGTATAAATATGCTATTTATTCTTGTCCTCACTGCCTCTCTAAACCTACGTATAACAAAATTTATCTGATGATTAGTTGTGCACAAGTGGGTATGTGACTTGGTTTCAAACCAGTCACTAGATAAAACAAATTCATTATCTGACAGATTAATTGACTGATGGCTTAATTAACTAATCAATTTATTTCACTGACAATTTATTCACTCACTGTTCCTCAACATTTTTTTTAAAGTTTCTAACTCTTTTAATAATAGCCAAACAATCCTCAATACCCTTCTATAATAGCCAAACAATCCTCAATACCCTTCTATAATAGCCAAACAATCCTCAATCCCCTTCTACATTTGTCATTTAGTTTGTGACTGTGATTGAGTATATGTATATGCGAAGGAGTGTGCATTTGTATGTTACTGAGTGATTGCATAACTGTGAGTTTGTGCAAATGATGTAAGTATGTATGCAGGTATATGTGTTTTCATGAATGTGCGTGTTCATGTGTGTCTGTCTGTCTCATAACATGGTAATATGCATTATTTATGTTTACAACACTCATTTTAATATGTTTTTCCTATGTGAATGTATCATGCACTATTGATGAATGAAAGATGAGTGATTGGAAGGGCCGAATGTAAGACAGACCTGCGTGCCCAATTTGTGACCATTTGAAAATAAATTTAAATCAATCAATCAATCTATAATAGCCAAACAATCCTCAATCTCCTTCTATAATAGCCAAACAATCCTCAATTCCTTCTATAATAGCCAAATAATCCTCAATCCCCTTCTATAATAGCCAAACAATCCTCAATCCCTTTCTATAATAGCCAGGTACCTTCAATCCCCTTCTATAATAGCCAGGTAATCCTCAATCCCCTTCTACAATAGCCAGGTAATCCTCAATCCCCTTCTACAATAGCCAGGTAATCTTCAATCCCCTTCTATAATAGCCAAACAATCCTCAATCCCCTTCTATAATAGCCAGGTACCTTCAATCCCCTTCTATAAAAGCCAGGTAATCCTCAATCCCCTTCTACAATAGCCAGATAATCCTCAATCCCCTTCTACAATAGCCAGGTAATCTTCAATCACCTTCTATAATAGCCAAACAATCCTCAGTCCCCTTCTACAATAGACATGCAATCCTCAATGCCCTTCTATAATAGCCAGGTAATCCTCAATCCCCTTCCATAATAGCCAGGTAATCCTCAATCCCCTTCTATAATAGCCAGGTAATCCTCAGTCCCCTTCTGTAATAGCCAGGTATTCCTCATTCCCCTTCTATATTAGCCAAATAATCCTAAACTCCCTTCTATAATAGCCAGGTAATCATCAATCCCTTTCTATAATAGGCAAATAACTTGTGAACTCTCACAACATTAGCATAAAAAAGGCATTTTAATGGGGTCAAGATGAATAATTTATATTACAATTTGCATAGTGAACATTTTGTGCTAAAGGTACTGTGAATCAAAGTCATTCACTGCTGCGAATCAAGTCCACTGAGGTTGAAATGTGCAAACTAACAGCATGAAAGCTCCACAACAGCAGATATTTACAATAATCATATTTCAGAAACCTCCGAACACAGTGTGCATTTAATGTCTTTTAAACATCCATTTGTGTGGACCTAAAGTTAGGTTCCTTCATTGACAAGACAGCAGCATTACAGGAGCTATAGTCTGTCCAGAAATGAATGCCTTCATTCACGATCAATTATTTTGAAAACTGTCTGTTGCATCGTCATGAAAGTGGCGACATTTCTTTGATGTTTTGGTGAAAAACTATTGATTTCTCACTAACAAACTTGTTTTACAGTATTACCCCATTCCACTAAGTGAGGCTCTTGTCATAAGGTCAATCCCATGTCCCACGAGAAAATTAACTATTCAACACTAATGTTTCCGTGTGAAGACGTAATACATTTAATAATGCGCACTTCATCTCTGACCCGTAAATTATATACCGCATATAAACAAACTTTGAAATCTGCTGTACAATCTCCAGAACAAAAATTTTTTTGTTGGATGGACATAATGATAAGGTTATATGGTAAATTTCATAATTTTCCCTCAGTTGGTTACTGAAATATGGAATTTTATATTGGGGCAGACAAAAGTAAACAGACTATAGTAGGATACTGAATCATTTAAGTGCTGAAACCACCACAGTGAAACTTGAAACTTGCTGTAACCATTATTACAACTACAATTAACCACACAGACACTTCTCTCCCCACAGGTTGGGAACCACTGGATTCACTGATGGATTAATTCACTGATGGATTAACATATTAATTAACTTATCAATTATTTCACTGAACAATTAATAACTGATAGATTAATTAACTGAAAGTTTAATTAACTAACAGGTTAATAATCTGACAGATTAATAAACTGGTAGACTAATTAAAAAATTTTGTTGCGTATCTCTTACGGGACGTTGCAGTCAACACCAGCATTTTCGGCTGTTGTTGATGTACTACGCAAGTGTTACGTTCAGTAGTTTGCCATTGCTTTCTGAACGACCGGCCCCTATACCTTTTTCGAAAAAACCAGCACCGCCGTGTTTCGAACCCGGGTATACGGGCTCACAAACCGCGTTCGCAAGCCCTTAGCCACAGAGACCGGCAGACTAATTAAATGAACGATTAATTAACTAATGCAGTAATTAAATGACAGATTTATTAACTGGAAGATTACTTAACAAACAGATGAATTTGCTGACAGATGAACAAACTGGTGGATAAAGAAAATGTGATCATCTCCTCCCTGGTGTTGATAACAAGTGAACATATTAAGTTAAGTTAGTTGCATATCCTTTAAGGACATCGCAGTCAACACCAGCATGTTTTGCTGTTGTGATCTCTTGGCAAGTTTATGTTCAGTAGTTTGCCACTGCTATCTGAACGACCAGCACCTATACCATTTTGTAAAAAACCAACGTAAGGCAGTCTGCTGCCAAATTGCGTGTAGCTGTGTTTCGAATGTGGCTATGTGGGATCACAAATTGTATCCGTAATTCCGTAACTCCACGGAGCTGGCAAGTGAACATACTATCGTGAATCACATCAGATGGCATGAACATACTATCGTGAATCACATCAGATGGCACAGACTAACAGACAGGTATTTTGGAGGGAACTAGACATCTTCATTTCTCCACTGTCCCACTGACATATTTGTTCAGCGACTGCCGAGTTTCCAATGATCATGTTCGTGTGTCATCTCTCCCCAAGAACTCCTAGTCACTCGTCTGTGACAGACAAATGTTCGTCACAAGTGTGTGACTGTGACTAGATTTAATGGCATTGAATGCAGTGTCGATGTCAGGAACTTTAAGAAGACACCATGACTGACACAGTTGAGCAGGAAGTTGAATCACTCAGGAAGTTGAAACCCACTTCTCCACCCACCCCCCACCCCTCCCACATACACAGACAGACAGACAGACAGACAGACAGACAGACAGACGACAGACAGACAGACAGACCCAGCAGTTATGTCACAAAATTGAGCCATCCTAAACTCCTTGCACTTGAAACACTTCATATGATAATATCAGATTAAACTGCCTCAGCTAATATAAAACACACGCACGTACACACACGCACGCACACACACACACACACACACCAAATGGCAGTCACGAGTAATGAGAAACATCGCGGATATTTGAGAACAGGAAACGTCTTGCAAGGGCAGTAACTGGGAAATATGAACAGCACAAACCGTTGATTGTGGGCCCACTCATGATGTATGTGTCATCCCACGGTTACATGGCCGTCTATGTTCATATATAATGACTTTAGCATGTCTAGATTTATCCTCACATGTCTAGAGAGACCCTCACATGTCTAGAGAGACCCTCACATGTCTAGAGAGACTCTCACATCTAGGGAGACCCTCACATGTCTAGAGAGACCCTTACATGTCTACACTTACCCTCACATGTCTAGACTTACCCTCACATGCCTAGAGAGACCCTCACATGTCTAGAGAGACCCTCACATGTCTAGAGAGACCCTCACATGTCTAGACTTACCCTCACATGCCTAGAGAGACCCTCACATGTCTAGAGAGACCATCACATGTCTAGAGAGACCCTCACATGTCTAGAGAGACCCTCACATGTCTAGACTTACCCTCACATGTCTAGACTTACCCTCACATGTTAGAGAGACCCTCACATGTCTAGAGAGACCCTCACATGTCTAGAGAGACCCTAACATCTAGAGAGACACATACATCTAGAGAGAACCTCACATGTCTAGACTTACCCTCACATGTCTAGAAAGACCGTCACATGTCTAGAGAGACCCTCACATGTCTAGAGAGACCGTCACATATCTACAGAGACTCCCATATGTCTAGAGAGACTATCACATGTCTAGAGAGACTCTCACATGTCTAGAGAGACCCACACTTGTTAAGACAAACCTTCACAAGATCTGTTGGAAAGAGCATTCTAACTAACAATTAGCTGTTGGTATGAACATTCTATATATAGAACAATGTGTTGTTGGCTCAAACAAAAAGATTTTATAGAACAATTAGCTATAAGCAAGAACCTTTTACGGAACAATCAGTTGTTGACAATAACATAACAATGTGTTGTTGGCAAGAACATTCTATGGAACAATATGCTGTTGGCAAGAATATTCTATAGAACAATATGTTGCTGGCAAGAACATTCTTCAGAACAATATGCTGTTGGCAAGAACATTCGTCTCTTGTCAACAATCAGTGTGACCCACAGCTGGCTTGGGGTCAGCCATGTTGTGATACTTCCCAGGGAGGAGCAAATAGGCAGTAATTATTGTGTTCAAACTCCTAAACAAACAACAACCCTGTGGTGACACTCTGATATGAGCTACCTTGGATATTCACAGCGACACCCTCAGACATATTACCTTCACAGAGAACTCAGAAAGACTACGCACAACAATCTGTGAGGGTTTGTAATTCAGAAATACTACACACAATTTGTCATTATTCATAATTCAGAAATACTACACACAATTTGTCATCATTCATAATTCAGAAATACTACACACAATTTGTCATCATTCATAATTCAGAAATACTACACACAATTTGTCATCATTCATAATTCAGAAATACTACACACAATTTGTCATTATTCATAATTCAGAAATACCACACACAATACTACACACAATTTGTCATCATTCATAATTCAGAAATACCACACACAATACTACACACAATTTGTCATCATTCATAATTCAGAAATACCACACACAATACTACACACAATTTGTCATCATTCATAATTCAGAAATACCATACACAATACTACACACAATTTTTCATCATTCATAATTCAGAAATACCACACACAACAATCTGTGATCATTCATAATTCAGAAAGACCACATACAACAATCTGTCATCATTCATAATTCATAAAGACCACTCATCACAACCTGTAAAGATGAAATATGACAAAAAACAAAAGAGATGACATGTTACAGCTCTATCACCAACATGACGAACACTTCCTACAGATGCAGAAATATTCTATGGCAGGAAAACTTGACAGAACAATCGGAATATATTCAAACACATTGTGAATCGACATCACAAACTTTCGGAATATATTCAAACACATTGTGAATCGACATCACAAACTATCGGAATATATTTAATCACATTTTGAAGACATCACAAACTATCGGAATATATTCAATCACATTGTGAATCGACATTACAAACTCAGAATATATTCAATTACATTGTGAATAGATGTCACAAATTTGGAATATATTCAATCACATTGTGAAACGACATCACAAACTATTCTATCACACTGTCAGTCAACATCACAAACTATTCTATCACATTTGTGAACACATATCACTGAGATGTAATAAAGCAAGAACAAACATCTCCTCAACAAAATCTACACCTGATTGTTTCAACGGGCGGAAGGATGTCGTACTTCTGTACGAACAACACAACATAGCGCCGGTACAAATGCCTCCGGTCAGATACCATGTTTCCACACATGGCTTCTCTTGTGCGCATGATGTTTATAATATAATGCAGCGATGTGTTCTTTTTTTCTCTGGTTTTGTGTGTTTAGGTTCAAGGACAGAAAGCAAAGCTTCGTCAAACACATCCTTGAGGCCAAGCCTGGACAGAGCACTGCATTCGACGTAGCAGTCGGCCCCTAGCTTCCTGGCCATTCTCTGGCCTTCTTCGGTTGACACCGGACGCTGTCGTCTCTTCTGTAACTTCAGTCTGGTGGGTTCATCATCTCTTAGATCAGCCTGCGTCCCAACGAGAATGAAAGGAGCTTGAGGGACACTGTGGAGAATTTCTGGCACCCACAGAGACTCGACATGTTTCAATGATTCAGGCATTACCACGGAGAAACAAACCAGGAAAACGCTTGTCTCTGGGTATGACAAAATCCGCAGACTTAAATATTCTTCCTGCAAACACAGCAAAGCAACACAAATTCTTAAATTGAAATATACTGACATGGATGTACAATCATGATTCATGTCTGCACATGTCAGACAGATAGATACATCAAACACTTATTCACATCTCTTAGGCAGGTCTCATTTGTCAGTGTTTTGTTGTGAATATTTTGTTTACAAGTGTATTATTATTATTATTATTATTATTATTATAAATTATATTTATTATTTATCAATGTTAAAAGAGCAGAAATAATCCAATATCATGTATGTAAGGTCAAGGTTGTTTGTGTTGGTGAGATCAAGTTAGTAGAGTTTGTATTGGTTGTTTCTGTTGGTGAGATCAAGTTAGTAGAGTTTGTATTGGGTGTTTCTGTTGGTGAGATCAAGTTAGTAGAGTTTGTATTGGTTGTTTCTGTTGGTGAGATCAAGTTAGTAGAGTTTGTATTGGTTGTTTCTGTTGGTGAGATCAAGTTAGTAGAGTTTGTATTGGTTGTTTCTGTTGGTGAGATCAAGTTAGTAGAGTTTGTATTGGGTGTTTCTGTTGGTGAGATCAAGTTAGTAGAGTTTGTATTGGGTGTTTCTGTTGGTGAGATCAAGTTAGTAGAGTTTGTATTGTTTTCTGTTGGTGAGATCAAGTTAGTAGAGTTTGTATTGGTTGTTCTGTTGGTGAGATCAAGTTAGTAGAGTTTGTATTGGTTGTTTCTGTTGGTGAGATCAAGTTAGTAGAGTTTGTATTGGTTGTTTCTGTTGGTGAGATCAAGTTAGTAGAGTTTGTATTGGTATGTTCTGTTGGTGAGATCAAGTTAGTAGAGTTTGTATTGGGTGTTTCTGTTGGTGAGATCAAGTTAGTAGAGTTTGTATTGGTGTTTCTGTTGGTGAGATCAAGTTAGTAGAGTTTGTATTGGGTGTTTCTGTTGGTGAGATCAAGTTAGTAGAGTTGTATTGGTTGTTTCTGTTGGTGAGATCAAGTTAGTAGAGTTTGTATTGGGTGTTTCTGTTGGTGAGATCAAGTTAGTAGAGTTTGTATGGTTGTTTCTGTTGGTGAGATCAAGTTAGTAGAGTTTGTATTGGTTGTTTCTGTTGGTGAGATCAAGTTAGTAGAGTTTGTATTGGTTGTTTCTGTTGGTGAGATCAAGTTAGTAGAGTTTGTATTGGTTGTTTCTGTTGGTGAGATCAAGTTAGTAGAGTTTGTATTGGTTGTTTCTGTTGGTGAGATCAAGTTAGTAGAGTTTGTATTGGTTGTTTCTGTTGGTGAGATCAAGTTAGTAGAGTTTGTATTGGTTGTTTCTGTTGGTGAGATCAAGTTAGTAGAGTTTGTATTGGTTGTTTCTGTTGGTGAGATCAAGTTAGTAGAGTTTGTATTGGTTGTTTCTGTTGGTGAGATCAAGTTAGTAGAGTTTGTATTGGTTGTTTCTGTTGGTGAGATCAAGTTAGTAGAGTTTGTATTGGTTGTTTCTGTTGGTGAGATCAAGTTAGTAGAGTTTGTATTGGTTGTTTCTGTTGGTGAGATCAAGTTAGTAGAGTTTGTATTGGTTGTTTCTGTTGGTGAGATCAAGTTAGTAGAGTTTGTATTGGTTGTTTCTGTTGGTGAGATCAAGTTAGTAGAGTTTGTATTGGTTGTTTCTGTTGGTGAGATCAAGTTAGTAGAGTTTGTATTGGTTGTTTCTGTTGGTGAGATCAAGTTAGTAGAGTTTGTATTGGTTGTTTCTGTTGGTGAGATCAAGTTAGTAGAGTTTGTATTGGTTGTTTCTGTTGGTGAGATCAAGTTAGTAGAGTTTGTATTGGTTGTTTCTGTTGGTGAGATCAAGTTAGTAGAGTTTGTATTGGTTGTTTCTGTTGGTGAGATCAAGTTAGTAGAGTTTGTATTGGTTGTTTCTGTTGGTGAGATCAAGTTAGTAGAGTTTGTATTGGTTGTTTCTGTTGGTGAGATCAAGTTAGTAGAGTTTGTATTGGGTGTTTCTGTTGGTGAGATCAAGTTAGTAGAGTTTGTATTGGGTGTTTCTGTTGGTGAGATCAAGTTAGTAGAGTTTGTATTGGTTGTTTCTGTTGGTGAGATCAAGTTAGTAGAGTTTGTATTGGTTGTTTCTGTTGGTGAGATCAAGTTAGTAGAGTTTGTATTGGTTGTTTCTGTTGGTGAGATCAAGTTAGTAGAGTTTGTATTGGTTGTTTCTGTTGGTGAGATCAAGTTAGTAGAGTTTGTATTGGTTGTTTCTGTTGGTGAGATCAAGTTAGTAGAGTTTGTATTGGGTGTTTCTGTTGGTGAGATCAAGTTAGTAGAGTTTGTATTGGGTGTTTCTGTTGGTGAGATCAAGTTAGTAGAGTTTGTATTGGTTGTTTCTGTTGGTGAGATCAAGTTAGTAGAGTTTGTATATGGTGTGTTCTGTTGGTGAGATCAAGTTAGTAGTTAGGGGGGAATGTATTGGGTGTTATGCTGTCGCATGTGAGATCAAGTTTAGATAGAGTTTGTATTGGTTGTTTCTGTTGGTGAGATCACACGTTAGTAAGAGTTTGTATTGGGTGTTTCTGTTGGTGAGATCAAGTTAGTAGAGTTTGTATTGGGTGTTTCTGTTGGTGAGATCAAGTTAGTAGAGTTTGTATTGGTTGTTTCTGTTGGTGAGATCAAGTTAGTAGAGTTTGTATTGGTTGTTTCTGTTGGTGAGATCAAGTTAGTAGAGTTTGTATTGGTTGTTTCTGTTGGTGAGATCAAGTTAGTAGAGTTTGTATTGGTTGTTTCTGTTGGTGAGATCAAGTTAGTAGAGTTTGTATTGGTTGTTTCTGTTGGTGAGATCAAGTTAGTAGAGTTTGTATTGGTTGTTTCTGTTGGTGAGATCAAGTTAGTAGAGTTTGTATTGGTTGTTTCTGTTGGTGAGATCAAGTTAGTAGAGTTTGTATTGGTTGTTTCTGTTGGTGAGATCAAGTTAGTAGAGTTTGTATTGGGTGTTTCTGTTGGTGAGATCAAGTTAGTAGAGTTTGTATTGGTTGTTTGTGTTGGTGAGATCAAGTTAGTAGAGTTTGTATTGGTTGTTTCTGTTGGTGAGATCAAGTTAGTAGAGTTTGTATTGGTTGTTTGTGTTGGTGAGATCAAGTTAGTAGAGTTTGTATTGGTTGTTTCTGTTGGTGAGATCAAGTTAGTAGAGTTTGTATTGGTTGTGTTTTCTGTTGGTGAGATCAAGGTTAAGTAGAGTTTGTATTGGTTGTTTCTGTTGTGAGATCAAGTATAGTAGAGTTTGTATTGGTTGTTCTGTTGGTGAGATCAAGTTAGTAGAGTTTGTATTGGTGTTTCTGTTGGTGAGATCAAGTTAGTAGAGTTTGTATTGGTTGTTTCTGTTGGTGAGATCAAGTTAGTAGAGTTTGTATTGGGTGTTTCTGTTGGTGAGATCAAGTTAGTAGAGTTTGTATTGGTTGTTGTCTCTTATACACATCTTGGTATGTCTGTTGGTGAGATCAAGTTAGTAGAGTTTGTATTGGTTGTTTCTGTTGGTGAGATCAAGTTAGTAGAGTTTGTATTGGTTGTATTTCTGTTGGTGAGATCAAGTTAGTAGAGTTTGTATTGGTTGTTTCTGTTGGTGAGATCAAGTTAGTAGAGTTTGTATTGGTGTTTCTGTTGGTGAGATCAAGTTAGTAGAGTTGTATTGGTTGTTTCTGTTGGTGAGATCAAGTTAGTAGAGTTTGTATTGGTTGTTTGTATTGGTTGTTTCTGTTGGTGAGATCAAGTTAGTAGAGTTTGTATTGGTTGTTTCTGTTGGTGAGATCAAGTTAGTAGAGTTTGTATTGGTTGTTTCTGTTGGTGAGATCAAGTTAGTAGAGTTTGTATTGGTTGTTTCTGTTGGTGAGATCAAGTTAGTAGAGTTTGTATTGGTTGTTTCTGTTGGTGAGATCAAGTTAGTAGAGTTTGTATTGGTTGTTTCTGTTGGTGAGATCAAGTTAGTAGAGTTTGTATTGGTTGTTTCTGTTGGTGAGATCAAGTTAGTAGAGTTTGTATTGGGTGTTTCTGTTGGTGAGATCAAGTTAGTAGAGTTTGTATTGGTTGTTTCTGTTGGTGAGATCAAGTTAGTAGAGTTTGTATTGGTTGTTTCTGTTGGTGAGATCAAGTTAGTAGAGTTTGTGTTTGGTATGTCTGTTGGTGAGATCAAGTTAGTAGAGTTTGTATTGGTTGTTTCTGTTGGTGAGATCAAGTTAGTAGAGTTTGTATTGGGTGTTTCTGTTGGTGAGATCAAGTTAGTAGAGTTTGTATTGGTTGTTTCTGTTGGTGAGATCAAGTTAGTAGAGTTTGTATTGGTTGTTTCTGTTGGTGAGATCAAGTTAGTAGAGTTTGTATTGGGTGTTTCTGTTGGTGAGATCAAGTTAGTAGAGTTTGTATTGGTTGTTTCTGTTGGTGAGATCAAGTTAGTAGAGTTTGTATTGGTTGTTTCTGTTGGTGAGATCAAGTTAGTAGAGTTTGTATTGGTTGTTTCTGTTGGTGAGATCAAGTTAGTAGAGTTTGTATTGGTTGTTTCTGTTGGTGAGATCAAGTTAGTAGAGTTTGTATTGGTTGTTTCTGTTGGTGAGATCAAGTTAGTAGAGTTTGTATTGGGTGTTTCTGTTGGTGAGATCAAGTTAGTAGAGTTTGTATTGGTTGTTTCTGTTGGTGAGATCAAGTTAGTAGAGTTTGTATTGGTTGTTTCTGTTGGTGAGATCAAGTTAGTAGAGTTTGTATTGGTTGTTTCTGTTGGTGAGATCAAGTTAGTAGAGTTTGTATTGGTTGTTTCTGTTGGTGAGATCAAGTTAGTAGAGTTTGTATTGGTTGTTTCTGTTGGTGAGATCAAGTTAGTAGAGTTTGTATTGGTTGTTTCTGTTGGTGAGATCAAGTTAGTAGAGTTTGTATTGGTTGTTTCTGTTGGTGAGATCAAGTTAGTAGAGTTTGTATTGGTTGTTTCTGTTGGTGAGATCAAGTTAGTAGAGTTTGTATTGGTTGTTTCTGTTGGTGAGATCAAGTTAGTAGAGTTTGTATTGGTTGTTTCTGTTGGTGAGATCAAGTTAGTAGAGTTTGTATTGGGTTTCTGTTGGTGAGATCAAGTTAGTAGAGTTTGTATTGGTTGTTTCTGTTGGTGAGATCAAGTTAGTAGAGTTTGTATTGGTTGTTTCTGTTGGTGAGATCAAGTTAGTAGAGTTTGTATTGGTTGTTTCTGTTGGTGAGATCAAGTTAGTAGAGTTTGTATTGGTTGTTTCTGTTGGTGAGATCAAGTTAGTAGAGTTTGTATTGGTTGTTTCTGTTGGTGAGATCAAGTTAGTAGAGTTTGTATTGGTTGTTTCTGTTGGTGAGATCAAGTTAGTAGAGTTTGTATTGGGTGTTTCTGTTGGTGAGATCAAGTTAGTAGAGTTTGTATTGGTTGTTTCTGTTGGTGAGATCAAGTTAGTAGAGTTTGTATTGGTTGTTTCTGTTGGTGAGATCAAGTTAGTAGAGTTTGTATTGGTTGTTTCTGTTGGTGAGATCAAGTTAGTAGAGTTTGTATTGGTTGTTTCTGTTGGTGAGATCAAGTTAGTAGAGTTTGTATTGGTTGTTTCTGTTGGTGAGATCAAGTTAGTAGAGTTTGTATTGGGTGTTTCTGTTGGTGAGATCAAGTTAGTAGTAGAGTTTGTATTGGTTGTTTCTGTTGGTGAGATCAAGTTAGTAGAGTTTGTATTGGTTGTTTCTGTTGGTGAGATCAAGTTAGTAGAGTTTGTGTTTGGTGTTTCTGTTGGTGAGATCAAGTTAGTAGAGTTTGTATTGGGTGTTTCTGTTGGTGAGATCAAGTTAGTAGAGTTTGTGTTTGGTATGTCTGTTGGTGAGATCAAGTTAGTAGAGTTTGTATTGGTTGTTTCTGTTGGTGAGATCAAGTTAGTAGAGTTTGTATTGGTTGTTTCTGTTGGTGAGATCAAGTTAGTAGAGTTTGTATTGGGTGTTTCTGTTGGTGAGATCAAGTTAGTAGAGTTTGTATTGGTTGTTTCTGTTGGTGAGATCAAGTTAGTAGAGTTTGTATTGGTTGTTTCTGTTGGTGAGATCAAGTTAGTAGAGTTTGTATTGGGTGTTTCTGTTGGTGAGATCAAGTTAGTAGAGTTTGTATTGGTTGTTTCTGTTGGTGAGATCAAGTTAGTAGAGTTTGTATTGGTTGTTTCTGTTGGTGAGATCAAGTTAGTAGAGTTTGTATTGGTTGTTTCTGTTGGTGAGATCAAGTTAGTAGAGTTTGTATTGGGTGTTTCTGTTGGTGAGATCAAGTTAGTAGAGTTTGTATTGGTTGTTTCTGTTGGTGAGATCAAGTTAGTAGAGTTTGTATTGGTTGTTCTGTTGGTGAGATCAAGTTAGTAGAGTTTGTATTGGTTGTTTCTGTTGGTGAGATCAAGTTAGTAGAGTTTGTATTGGGTGTTTCTGTTGGTGAGATCAAGTTAGTAGAGTTTGTATTGGTTGTTTCTGTTGGTGAGATCAAGTTAGTAGAGTTTGTATTGGTTGTTTCTGTTGGTGAGATCAAGTTAGTAGAGTTTGTATTGGTTGTTTCTGTTGGTGAGATCAAGTTAGTAGAGTTTGTATTGGTTGTTTCTGTTGGTGAGATCAAGTTAGTAGAGTTTGTATTGGTTGTTTCTGTTGGTGAGATCAAGTTAGTAGAGTTTGTATTGGTTGTTTCTGTTGGTGAGATCAAGTTAGTAGAGTTTGTATTGGTTGTTTCTGTTGGTGAGATCAAGTTAGTAGAGTTTGTATTGGGTGTTTCTGTTGGTGAGATCAAGTTAGTAGAGTTTGTATTGGTTGTTTCTGTTGGTGAGATCAAGTTAGTAGAGTTTGTATTGGTTGTTTCTGTTGGTGAGATCAAGTTAGTAGAGTTTGTATTGGTTGTTTCTGTTGGTGAGATCAAGTTAGTAGAGTTTGTATTGGGTGTTTCTGTTGGTGAGATCAAGTTAGTAGAGTTTGTATTGGGTGTTTCTGTTGGTGAGATCAAGTTAGTAGAGTTTGTATTGGTTGTTTCTGTTGGTGAGATCAAGTTAGTAGAGTTTGTATTGGTTGTTTCTGTTGGTGAGATCAAGTTAGTAGAGTTTGTATTGGTTGTTTCTGTTGGTGAGATCAAGTTAGTAGAGTTTGTATTGGTTGTTTCTGTTGGTGAGATCAAGTTAGTAGAGTTTGTATTGGTTGTTTCTGTTGGTGAGATCAAGTTAGTAGAGTTTGTATTGGTTGTTTCTGTTGGTGAGATCAAGTTAGTAGAGTTTGTATTGGTTGTTTCTGTTGGTGAGATCAAGTTAGTAGAGTTTGTATTGGTTGTTTCTGTTGGTGAGATCAAGTTAGTAGAGTTTGTATTGGTTGTTTCTGTTGGTGAGATCAAGTTAGTAGAGTTTGTATTGGTTGTTTCTGTTGGTGAGATCAAGTTAGTAGAGTTTGTATTGGTTGTTTCTGTTGGTGAGATCAAGTTAGTAGAGTTTGTATTGGTTGTTTCTGTTGGTGAGATCAAGTTAGTAGAGTTTGTATTGGTTGTTTCTGTTGGTGAGATCAAGTTAGTAGTAGAGTTTGTATTGGTTGTTTCTGTTGGTGAGATCAAGTTAGTAGAGTTTGTATTGGTTGTTTCTGTTGGTGAGATCAAGTTAGTAGAGTTTGTATTGGGTGTTTCTGTTGGTGAGATCAAGTTAGTAGAGTTTGTATTGGGTGTTTCTGTTGGTGAGATCAAGTTAGTAGAGTTTGTATTGGTTGTTTCTGTTGGTGAGATCAAGTTAGTAGAGTTTGTATTGGTTGTTTCTGTTGGTGAGATCAAGTTAGTAGAGTTTGTATTGGTTGTTTCTGTTGGTGAGATCAAGTTAGTAGAGTTTGTATTGGGTGTTTCTGTTGGTGAGATCAAGTTAGTAGAGTTTGTATTGGTTGTTTCTGTTGGTGAGATCAAGTTAGTAGAGTTTGTATTGGTTGTTTCTGTTGGTGAGATCAAGTTAGTAGAGTTTGTATTGGTTGTTTCTGTTGGTGAGATCAAGTTAGTAGAGTTTGTATTGGTTGTTTCTGTTGGTGAGATCAAGTTAGTAGAGTTTGTATTGGTTGTTTCTGTTGGTGAGATCAAGTTAGTAGAGTTTGTATTGGTTGTTTCTGTTGGTGAGATCAAGTTAGTAGAGTTTGTATTGGTTGTTTCTGTTGGTGAGATCAAGTTAGTAGAGTTTGTATTGGTTGTTTCTGTTGGTGAGATCAAGTTAGTAGAGTTTGTATTGGTTGTTTCTGTTGGTGAGATCAAGTTAGTAGAGTTTGTATTGGTTGTTTCTGTTGGTGAGATCAAGTTAGTAGAGTTTGTATTGGTTGTTTCTGTTGGTGAGATCAAGTTAGTAGAGTTTGTATTGGTGTTTCTGTTGGTGAGATCAAGTTAGTAGAGTTTGTATTGGTTGTTTCTGTTGGTGAGATCAAGTTAGTAGAGTTTGTATTGGTTGTTTCTGTTGGTGAGATCAAGTTAGTAGAGTTTGTATTGGTTGTTTCTGTTGGTGAGATCAAGTTAGTAGAGTTTGTATTGGTTGTTTCTGTTGGTGAGATCAAGTTAGTAGAGTTTGTATTGGTTGTTTCTGTTGGTGAGATCAAGTTAGTAGAGTTTGTATTGGTTGTTTCTGTTGGTGAGATCAAGTTAGTAGAGTTTGTATTGGTTGTTTCTGTTGGTGAGATCAAGTTAGTAGAGTTTGTATTGGTTGTTTCTGTTGGTGAGATCAAGTTAGTAGAGTTTGTATTGGTTGTTTCTGTTGGTGAGATCAAGTTAGTAGAGTTTGTATTGGTTGTTTCTGTTGGTGAGATCAAGTTAGTAGAGTTTGTATTGGTTGTTTCTGTTGGTGAGATCAAGTTAGTAGAGTTTGTATTGGTTGTTTCTGTTGGTGAGATCAAGTTAGTAGAGTTTGTATTGGTTGTTTCTGTTGGTGAGATCAAGTTAGTAGAGTTTGTATTGGTTGTTTCTGTTGGTGAGATCAAGTTAGTAGAGTTTGTATTGGTTGTTTCTGTTGGTGAGATCAAGTTAGTAGAGTTTGTATTGGTTGTTTCTGTTGGTGAGATCAAGTTAGTAGAGTTTGTATTGGTTGTTTCTGTTGGTGAGATCAAGTTAGTAGAGTTTGTATTGGTTGTTTCTGTTGGTGAGATCAAGTTAGTAGAGTTTGTATTGGTGTTTCTGTTGGTGAGATCAAGTTAGTAGAGTTTGTATTGGTTGTTTCTGTTGGTGAGATCAAGTTAGTAGAGTTTGTATTGGTTGTTTCTGTTGGTGAGATCAAGTTAGTAGAGTTTGTATTGGTTGTTTCTGTTGGTGAGATCAAGTTAGTAGAGTTTGTATTGGTTGTTTCTGTTGGTGAGATCAAGTTAGTAGAGTTTGTATTGGTTGTTTCTGTTGGTGAGATCAAGTTAGTAGAGTTTGTATTGGTTGTTTCTGTTGGTGAGATCAAGTTAGTAGAGTTTGTATTGGTTGTTTCTGTTGGTGAGATCAAGTTAGTAGAGTTTGTATTGGTTGTTTCTGTTGGTGAGATCAAGTTAGTAGAGTTTGTATTGGGTGTTTCTGTTGGTGAGATCAAGTTAGTAGAGTTTGTATTGGTTGTTTCTGTTGGTGAGATCAAGTTAGTAGAGTTTGTATTGGTTGTTTCTGTTGGTGAGATCAAGTTAGTAGAGTTTGTATTGGTTGTTTCTGTTGGTGAGATCAAGTTAGTAGAGTTTGTATTGGTTGTTTCTGTTGGTGAGATCAAGTTAGTAGAGTTTGTATTGGTTGTTTCTGTTGGTGAGATCAAGTTAGTAGAGTTTGTATTGGTTGTTTCTGTTGGTGAGATCAAGTTAGTAGAGTTTGTATTGGTTGTTTCTGTTGGTGAGATCAAGTTAGTAGAGTTTGTATTGGTTGTTTCTGTTGGTGAGATCAAGTTAGTAGAGTTTGTATTGGTTGTTTCTGTTGGTGAGATCAAGTTAGTAGAGTTTGTATTGGTTGTTTCTGTTGGTGAGATCAAGTTAGTAGAGTTTGTATTGGTTGTTTCTGTTGGTGAGATCAAGTTAGTAGAGTTTGTATTGGGTGTTTCTGTTGGTGAGATCAAGTTAGTAGAGTTTGTATTGGTTGTTTCTGTTGGTGAGATCAAGTTAGTAGAGTTTGTATTGGTTGTTTCTGTTGGTGAGATCAAGTTAGTAGAGTTTGTATTGGTTGTTTCTGTTGGTGAGATCAAGTTAGTAGAGTTTGTATTGGTTGTTTCTGTTGGTGAGATCAAGTTAGTAGAGTTTGTATTGGGTGTTTCTGTTGGTGAGATCAAGTTAGTAGAGTTTGTATTGGTTGTTTCTGTTGGTGAGATCAAGTTAGTAGAGTTTGTATTGGTTGTTTCTGTTGGTGAGATCAAGTTAGTAGAGTTTGTATTGGTTGTTTCTGTTGGTGAGATCAAGTTAGTAGAGTTTGTATTGGTTGTTTCTGTTGGTGAGATCAAGTTAGTAGAGTTTGTATTGGTTGTTTCTGTTGGTGAGATCAAGTTAGTAGAGTTTGTATTGGTTGTTTCTGTTGGTGAGATCAAGTTAGTAGAGTTTGTATTGGTTGTTTCTGTTGGTGAGATCAAGTTAGTAGAGTTTGTATTGGTTGTTTCTGTTGGTGAGATCAAGTTAGTAGAGTTTGTATTGGTTGTTTCTGTTGGTGAGATCAAGTTAGTAGAGTTTGTATTGGTTGTTTCTGTTGGTGAGATCAAGTTAGTAGAGTTTGTATTGGTTGTTTCTGTTGGTGAGATCAAGTTAGTAGAGTTTGTATTGGTTGTTTCTGTTGGTGAGATCAAGTTAGTAGAGTTTGTATTGGTTGTTTCTGTTGGTGAGATCAAGTTAGTAGAGTTTGTATTGGTTGTTTCTGTTGGTGAGATCAAGTTAGTAGAGTTTGTATTGGTTGTTTCTGTTGGTGAGATCAAGTTAGTAGAGTTTGTATTGGTTGTTTCTGTTGGTGAGATCAAGTTAGTAGAGTTTGTATTGGTTGTTTCTGTTGGTGAGATCAAGTTAGTAGAGTTTGTATTGGTTGTTTCTGTTGGTGAGATCAAGTTAGTAGAGTTTGTATTGGTTGTTTCTGTTGGTGAGATCAAGTTAGTAGAGTTTGTATTGGTTGTTTCTGTTGGTGAGATCAAGTTAGTAGAGTTTGTATTGGTTGTTTCTGTTGGTGAGATCAAGTTAGTAGAGTTTGTATTGGTTGTTTCTGTTGGTGAGATCAAGTTAGTAGAGTTTGTATTGGTTGTTTCTGTTGGTGAGATCAAGTTAGTAGAGTTTGTATTGGTTGTTTCTGTTGGTGAGATCAAGTTAGTAGAGTTTGTATTGGTTGTTTCTGTTGGTGAGATCAAGTTAGTAGAGTTTGTATTGGTTGTTTCTGTTGGTGAGATCAAGTTAGTAGAGTTTGTATTGGTTGTTTCTGTTGGTGAGATCAAGTTAGTAGAGTTTGTATTGGTTGTTTCTGTTGGTGAGATCAAGTTAGTAGAGTTTGTATTGGTTGTTTCTGTTGGTGAGATCAAGTTAGTAGAGTTTGTATTGGTTGTTTCTGTTGGTGAGATCAAGTTAGTAGAGTTTGTATTGGTTGTTTCTGTTGGTGAGATCAAGTTAGTAGAGTTTGTATTGGTTGTTTCTGTTGGTGAGATCAAGTTAGTAGAGTTTGTATTGGTTGTTTCTGTTGGTGAGATCAAGTTAGTGAGTGAGGTTCAAGTTAGTAGAGTTTGTATTGGTTGTTTCTGTTGGTGAGATCAAGTTAGTAGAGTTTGTATTGGTTGTTTCTGTTGGTGAGATCAAGTTAGTAGAGTTTGTATTGGTTGTTTCTGTTGGTGAGATCAAGTTAGTAGAGTTTGTATTGGTTGTTTCTGTTGGTGAGATCAAGTTAGTAGAGTTTGTATTGGTTGTTTCTGTTGGTGAGATCAAGTTAGTAGAGTTTGTATTGGTTGTTTCTGTTGGTGAGATCAAGTTAGTAGAGTTTGTATTGGTTGTTTCTGTTGGTGAGATCAAGTTAGTAGAGTTTGTATTGGTGTTTCTGTTGGTGAGATCAAGTTAGTAGAGTTTGTATTGGTTGTTTCTGTTGGTGAGATCAAGTTAGTAGAGTTTGTATTGGTTGTTTCTGTTGGTGAGATCAAGTTAGTAGAGTTTGTATTGGTTGTTTCTGTTGGTGAGATCAAGTTAGTAGAGTTTGTATTGGTTGTTTCTGTTGGTGAGATCAAGTTAGTAGAGTTTGTATTGGTTGTTTCTGTTGGTGAGATCAAGTTAGTAGAGTTTGTATTGGTTGTTTCTGTTGGTGAGATCAAGTTAGTAGAGTTTGTATTGGTTGTTTCTGTTGGTGAGATCAAGTTAGTAGAGTTTGTATTGGTTGTTTCTGTTGGTGAGATCAAGTTAGTAGAGTTTGTATTGGTTGTTTCTGTTGGTGAGATCAAGTTAGTAGAGTTTGTATTGGTTGTTTCTGTTGGTGAGATCAAGTTAGTAGAGTTTGTATTGGTTGTTTCTGTTGGTGAGATCAAGTTAGTAGAGTTTGTATTGGTTGTTTCTGTTGGTGAGATCAAGTTAGTAGAGTTTGTATTGGTTGTTTCTGTTGGTGAGATCAAGTTAGTAGAGTTTGTATTGGGTGTTTCTGTTGGTGAGATCAAGTTAGTAGAGTTTGTATTGGTTGTTTCTGTTGGTGAGATCAAGTTAGTAGAGTTTGTATTGGTTGTTTCTGTTGGTGAGATCAAGTTAGTAGAGTTTGTATTGGTTGTTTCTGTTGGTGAGATCAAGTTAGTAGAGTTTGTATTGGTTGTTTCTGTTGGTGAGATCAAGTTAGTAGAGTTTGTATTGGTTGTTTCTGTTGGTGAGATCAAGTTAGTAGAGTTTGTATTGGTTGTTTCTGTTGGTGAGATCAAGTTAGTAGAGTTTGTATTGGTTGTTTCTGTTGGTGAGATCAAGTTAGTAGAGTTTGTATTGGGTGTTTCTGTTGGTGAGATCAAGTTAGTAGAGTTTGTATTGGTTGTTTCTGTTGGTGAGATCAAGTTAGTAGAGTTTGTATTGGTTGTTTCTGTTGGTGAGATCAAGTTAGTAGAGTTTGTATTGGTTGTTTCTGTTGGTGAGATCAAGTTAGTAGAGTTTGTATTGGTTGTTTCTGTTGGTGAGATCAAGTTAGTAGAGTTTGTATTGGTTGTTTCTGTTGGTGAGATCAAGTTAGTAGAGTTTGTATTGGTTGTTTCTGTTGGTGAGATCAAGTTAGTAGAGTTTGTATTGGTTGTTTCTGTTGGTGAGATCAAGTTAGTAGAGTTTGTATTGGTTGTTTCTGTTGGTGAGATCAAGTTAGTAGAGTTTGTATTGGTTGTTTCTGTTGGTGAGATCAAGTTAGTAGAGTTTGTATTGGTTGTTTCTGTTGGTGAGATCAAGTTAGTAGAGTTTGTATTGGTTGTTTCTGTTGGTGAGATCAAGTTAGTAGAGTTTGTATTGGTTGTTTCTGTTGGTGAGATCAAGTTAGTAGAGTTTGTATTGGTTGTTTCTGTTGGTGAGATCAAGTTAGTAGAGTTTGTATTGGTTGTTTCTGTTGGTGAGATCAAGTTAGTAGAGTTTGTATTGGTTGTTTCTGTTGGTGAGATCAAGTTAGTAGAGTTTGTATTGGTTGTTTCTGTTGGTGAGATCAAGTTAGTAGAGTTTGTATTGGTTGTTTCTGTTGGTGAGATCAAGTTAGTAGAGTTTGTATTGGTTGTTTCTGTTGGTGAGATCAAGTTAGTAGAGTTTGTATTGGTTGTTTCTGTTGGTGAGATCAAGTTAGTAGAGTTTGTATTGGTTGTTTCTGTTGGTGAGATCAAGTTAGTAGAGTTTGTATTGGTTGTTTCTGTTGGTGAGATCAAGTTAGTAGAGTTTGTATTGGTTGTTTCTGTTGGTGAGATCAAGTTAGTAGAGTTTGTATTGGTTGTTTCTGTTGGTGAGATCAAGTTAGTAGAGTTTGTATTGGTTGTTTCTGTTGGTGAGATCAAGTTAGTAGAGTTTGTATTGGTTGTTTCTGTTGGTGAGATCAAGTTAGTAGAGTTTGTATTGGTTGTTTCTGTTGGTGAGATCAAGTTAGTAGAGTTTGTATTGGTTGTTTCTGTTGGTGAGATCAAGTTAGTAGAGTTTGTATTGGTTGTTTCTGTTGGTGAGATCAAGTTAGTAGAGTTTGTATTGGTTGTTTCTGTTGGTGAGATCAAGTTAGTAGAGTTTGTATTGGTTGTTTCTGTTGGTGAGATCAAGTTAGTAGAGTTTGTATTGGTTGTTTCTGTTGGTGAGATCAAGTTAGTAGAGTTTGTATTGGTTGTTTCTGTTGGTGAGATCAAGTTAGTAGAGTTTGTATTGGTTGTTGGTGAGATCAAGTTAGTAGAGTTTGTATTGGTTGTTTCTGTTGGTGAGATCAAGTTAGTAGAGTTTGTATTGGTTGTTTCTGTTGGTGAGATCAAGTTAGTAGAGTTTGTATTGGTTGTTTCTGTTGGTGAGATCAAGTTAGTAGAGTTTGTATTGGTTGTTTCTGTTGGTGAGATCAAGTTAGTAGAGTTTGTATTGGTTGTTTCTGTTGGTGAGATCAAGTTAGTAGAGTTTGTATTGGTTGTTTCTGTTGGTGAGATCAAGTTAGTAGAGTTTGTATTGGTTGTTTCTGTTGGTGAGATCAAGTTAGTAGAGTTTGTATTGGTTGTTTCTGTTGGTGAGATCAAGTTAGTAGAGTTTGTATTGGTTGTTTCTGTTGGTGAGATCAAGTTAGTAGAGTTTGTATTGGTTGTTTCTGTTGGTGAGATCAAGTTAGTAGAGTTTGTATTGGTGTTTCTGTTGGTGAGATCAAGTTAGTAGAGTTTGTATTGGTTGTTTCTGTTGGTGAGATCAAGTTAGTAGAGTTTGTATTGGTTGTTTCTGTTGGTGAGATCAAGTTAGTAGAGTTTGTATTGGTTGTTTCTGTTGGTGAGATCAAGTTAGTAGAGTTTGTATTGGTTGTTTCTGTTGGTGAGATCAAGTTAGTAGAGTTTGTATTGGTTGTTTCTGTTGGTGAGATCAAGTTAGTAGAGTTTGTATTGGTTGTTTCTGTTGGTGAGATCAAGTTAGTAGAGTTTGTATTGGTTGTTTCTGTTGGTGAGATCAAGTTAGTAGAGTTTGTATTTGTTTCTGTTGGTGAGATCAAGTTAGTAGAGTTTGTATTGGTTGTTTCTGTTGGTGAGATCAAGTTAGTAGAGTTTGTATTGGTTGTTTCTGTTGGTGAGATCAAGTTAGTAGAGTTTGTATTGGTTGTTTCTGTTGGTGAGATCAAGTTAGTAGAGTTTGTATTGGTTGTTTCTGTTGGTGAGATCAAGTTAGTAGAGTTTGTATTGGTTGTTTCTGTTGGTGAGATCAAGTTAGTAGAGTTTGTATTGGTTGTTTCTGTTGGTGAGATCAAGTTAGTAGAGTTTGTATTGGTTGTTTCTGTTGGTGAGATCAAGTTAGTAGAGTTTGTATTGGTTGTTTCTGTTGGTGAGATCAAGTTAGTAGAGTTTGTATTGGTTGTTTCTGTTGGTGAGATCAAGTTAGTAGAGTTTGTATTGGTTGTTTCTGTTGGTGAGATCAAGTTAGTAGAGTTTGTATTGGGTGTTTCTGTTGGTGAGATCAAGTTAGTAGAGTTTGTATTGGTTGTTTCTGTTGGTGAGATCAAGTTAGTAGAGTTTGTATTGGTTGTTTCTGTTGGTGAGATCAAGTTAGTAGAGTTTGTATTGGTTGTTTCTGTTGGTGAGATCAAGTTAGTAGAGTTTGTATTGGTTGTTTCTGTTGGTGAGATCAAGTTAGTAGAGTTTGTATTGGTTGTTTCTGTTGGTGAGATCAAGTTAGTAGAGTTTGTATTGGGTGTTTCTGTTGGTGAGATCAAGTTAGTAGAGTTTGTATTGGTTGTTTCTGTTGGTGAGATCAAGTTAGTAGAGTTTGTATTGGTTGTTTCTGTTGGTGAGATCAAGTTAGTAGAGTTTGTATTGGTGTTTCTGTTGGTGAGATCAAGTTAGTAGAGTTTGTATTGGTTGTTTCTGTTGGTGAGATCAAGTTAGTAGAGTTTGTATTGGTTGTTTCTGTTGGTGAGATCAAGTTAGTAGAGTTTGTATTGGTTGTTTCTGTTGGTGAGATCAAGTTAGTAGAGTTTGTATTGGGTGTTTCTGTTGGTGAGATCAAGTTAGTAGAGTTTGTATTGGTTGTTTCTGTTGGTGAGATCAAGTTAGTAGAGTTTGTATTGGGTGTTTCTGTTGGTGAGATCAAGTTAGTAGAGTTTGTATTGGTTGTTTCTGTTGGTGAGATCAAGTTAGTAGAGTTTGTATTGGGTGTTTCTGTTGGTGAGATCAAGTTAGTAGAGTTTGTATTGGTTGTTTCTGTTGGTGAGATCAAGTTAGTAGAGTTTGTATTGGTTGTTTCTGTTGGTGAGATCAAGTTAGTAGAGTTTGTATTGGTTGTTTCTGTTGGTGAGATCAAGTTAGTAGTTTGTATTGGTTGTTTCTGTTGGTGAGATCAAGTGAGTTTGTATTGGTGTTTCTGTTGGTGAGATCAAGTTAGTAACATTGTATGGAGACAAGTTGCACACACAGACAAACATGCACACACACAGAAACAAACATCCACACACACAGGCAAACATCCACACGATGCTATTGGGGGTTCTCTGTTGGTGTCACACACACAGTATAGTTTATAATGTAATTCGTTGTATACATCAAGTTAGTGGAGTTTGAAGGCAAAGAAGAAACTGAGAAAAAGCAAGTAGAGTTTGTATTGGAGGTTTCTGAGGAGAGATCAAGTTAGTGATTTGTACCCCATTTCTGTTGTGAGATCAAGTTAGTAGAGTTTGTATTGGGTTTCTGCTGGTGAAGATCAAGTTAGTAGAGTTTGTATTGGTTGTTTCTGTTGTGAGATCAAGTTAGTAGAGTTTGTATTGGTGTTTCTGTGTGAGATCTAGTAAGTTTGTAGGTTGTTTCTGTTGTGTCAGAGTTTAGATGTTTGTGTTCTGTGGTGAGATCAGTTAGTAGAGTTTGTTGTGTTTTGCTGGTTGATCAACAAGTAGAGTTTGTAGAAACTTACTGCAGAAAGATCAAGTTAGTAGAGTTTGTATAGTTGGACTGTTTGTGAGACATGCAGTAGAGTTTGTATTGGTGGTTAGCATGCATGCATATTAGAAAGTTTGGAGTCGGAAATTGTAACACAATGGAGTCCGCCTCCTTCAGACATGTGCTGAACATGATCTCCTGATTACGAACACAATTTTTCGTCTGGTGAGATCAAGTTAGTAGAGTTTGTATTGGTTGTTTCTGTTGGTGAGATCAAGGCAGTCATTGACTATGTAATCGTTAGGAGAGGAGTGACAGACAAGACGTTCGTGTGACAAAATAGAGTGTGTGGTGCCGTTGTTGGATCAAGTTAGTAGAGTTTCATTGTCTCGTTGGTGAGATCAAGTTAGTAGAGTTTGTATTGGTTGTTTCTGTTGGGGAAAAAGTTAGTAGAGTTTGTATGGTTGTTTCTGTTGGTGAGATCAGTTAGTAGAGTGTATTGGTTGTTTCTGTTGGTGAGATCAAGTTAGTAGAGTTTGTATTGGGTTTCTGTTGGTGAGATCAAGTTAGTAGAGTTTGTATGGAGTTTCCTGTTGGTGAGATCAAGTTAGTAGAGTTTGTATTGGTTGTTTCTGTTGGTGAGATCAAGTTAGTATAAAGTATTGGTTTGTTGAAAAGTTAGTAAGACATCAACAATTGCTGGTGAGAAACATTTTCTCTCAAGGCACATTTGAATGAGATCAAGTCAGATCAAAAAAAGATGCTTTGGTGAACATTAGAGAGTAGTGCAGCAGAAAGTTCGTACATGCGGGTTTCCTGGTGAGATCAAGTTAGTAGAGTTTGTATTGGGTTTTGTTGGTGAGATCAAGTTAGTAGAGTTTGTATTGACTCACTGTTGGTGAGATCAATGGTAGAGTTTGTCACCAGGCATAGTTGGTGAGATCAAGTGTAGAGGGGGTACTGTTGGTGAGATAAGTTAGAAATCCATTGCTGTTGGTGAGATCAAGTTAGTAGAGTTTGTATGGTTGTTCCTTCTTGAGATGATGAAACCATGTATTGCCTTCCTGTTGTTGAGATCAAGTTAGTAGAGTTTGTATGGTTGTTTCCATAGTGGAAATTAACAAGTTATCCAGCAACTCTCCAGCGGCAAGGCACCTGGTCCTGACTCCATCCCAGCAGAGATATACAAGGCAGGTGGGCCGGTCCTAACAGAGCAGCTTCACCGAGTCTTCACAAACATATGGGTGAACGAGACCATGCCACAAGATTTTAAGGACGCGTCAATAGTCCACCTTTACAAACGTAAAGGAAACCGCCAATCCTGTGACAACCACCGAGGCATCTCCTTGCTTTCAATTGCAGGGAAGATACTCGCCAGAATTCTTCTCAATCGCCTCACAGCCCATCTCGATCAAGGTCTTCTTCCTGAGAGTCAATGTGGCTTCAGAAAAGAACGTGGAACTGTTGACATGATTTTCGCTGCAAGGCAGCTGCAAGAGAAATGTCAGGAACAGAACTGCGAAATGTTCTCCACTTTCATTGACCTCACCAAGGCTTTTGATACAGTCAGCAGAGAAGGACTGTGGAAGATTATGGCAAAATATGGCTGTCCACGAAAGTTTGTCCAAATAGTGCGGCTATTTCATGACGGCATGCAGGCAAGAGTACAGGAAAATGGTGAGCTGTCTGAACCCTTTCCTGTCACCAATGGAGTGAAGCAAGGATGTGTCCTGGCACCAACACTGTTCAGCCTCATGTTTTCAGCCATGTTGATGAATGCCTTCGAGAACGACGACATTGGAATAGACATCAACTACCGTATGGATGGAAAGTTATTCAATCTCAGAAGGCTGAAAGCTAAAACCAAAATTGACAGTGGCACCGTCAGAGAGCTCCTGTTTGCTGATGATTGCGCTCTATACGCCAACTCAGAGGCGGACATGCAACATAATGTTTCAGCTTTCTCACATGCCTGTGCCAACTTTGGGCTCAATATCAACTTGGAGAAGACTGTAGTTATGTACCAGCCAGCTCCAGGGAATAATCACACTGTGCCGAATATCAAAGTGAATGATCATAGACTAAGTGTTGTGGACAAATTTACCTATCTTGGCAGCACCGTGTCACAAGCTGCCACAATCGATGACGAAGTAAATGCAAGAATCTCCAAGGCCAGTGCAGCCTTTGGCAGACTGTACAAGAATGTATGGGACAGAACTGGAATAAGCCTGCAAACAAAGCTAAAAGTCTACAAAGCAGTTGTACTATCCACACTGCTATATGCTTGTGAAACCTGGACTGTTTATCAGCGACACGCTAGGAAATTAAACCACTTCCACACAGTCTGCCTAAGGAAGCTACTGAAGATTAAATGGCAAGACAAGATTCCAGACACTGAAGTCCTAGAAAGAGCATCCATACCCAGTATCCACACTCTACTGATGAAGAATCAGATTCGCTGGGCTGGTCACTTGACTCGCATGCCAGATCACAGGCTCCCTAAACGAATTTTTTACAGCGAACTGCGTTGTGGTAAACGCTCCCAAGGTGGCCAGAGGAAACGTTTTAAAGACACTCTGAAAATTTCACTGAATGCTTTTGGAATTCATCATGACACCTGGGAGGCTGCAGCCAGAGACCGAAATTCGTGGCGTGCATCATTGCGCAAAGGTGCAGTTATATGTGAGGCAACCAGGACTGCAAGAGCTGTGAAGAAAAGGCAGGACAGAAAAACCACTGCAGGAAATCCTCCTCCAGAGACGTCAAGCATTCTTTGTCCACATTGTCAAAGAACATTTCGAGCCAAAATAGGCCTTATCAGCCATCTTAGAACCCACGGCTCCACACCTTCAACCCCACTGGATGAAATGAATGGTCATCATCATTCTTGATGGACAAACAACAACATGAACATGAACATATCAAGACAGAGGTTTGGAGTTGATGCCCAAGACTGATTGATTGATTGATTGATTGACTGATTTAGGGACCGACATCACAGCCTTCGGGGCATTCCCATAAGCGCTCTGTCCTCATCCTCAGCAGCCAGCAAAGAGTTCCAACACCAATAGTACCAGTAGCAATCTGATTATATGTCCGTCTCGCCTTTCCTCTGAGCGTCGAGCGTCGGCCAGATCCCCTGGTCACTCCTCGCTGTCTCATTCTTGCCAGACCATGGTGATCCATTTGCTCCTCCGAGGTGTACACGTGCTCCCACAAGGCCGCAACCACGTCTGCCTTGTCATGCATCAATACTCCACCAAGTTTTGCAGAGCCAGCCAATCTGTCCGCCTGTTCATTCCCCAGCACACCAGCATGCCCCGGAGAAAAGATCCAGACGATGCTTGCCACCCGTGACCTCCGAAGCGAAGCAAGCCACTCTGCACGAAGCTTGCCTGTCCTCACCCTACTCAGCATGCTTTCTGAGTCAGTTACAATCACGATGTGTGTGTATCGTATTCTCCATCCAGCGGAAAGCTGCACTGACCGCCTCCACCTCCATTCTTAAGCTAGATGTTGTGGTATCATATGCCAGGCTCTCCTGCACCAAACGTCGACCATTAGCTTTTGCTAAGAACCCCCAGGCACTTCTCCTACCTCTCAACACTGACCCATCTGTGTAGATAATCACATCACCCGAGCGAGCATTATCCTGAATTAGTTGCTGGATTTCCACTTCCGTGGCCCCTGCTGGCCACTCCCTGCACTCCTGGCTCAATGTGATTATAACTCTGCACAAGTCTGACTGCTCCGCTGGCACTCTGACCCACTCCTCTCCTCGCCTAATGTTCTCCAGGGGGCACAACTGTCTGATCGTATCCTCCGCCTGAACCATCCATGATTTCCCTCTTATCAGTCGCTGACCCTTAACTGCGTCCAGCGCCTCATGCAACTGGTGATCTGTGTCAGCAGCTACTCTGAGGTATGCCTTCGCCTGCATCACATTGAGCCTACCAGCAACAGTCGGCAGACCAAGGATGTAACGTATACACACTACTGGGGTGTCTCTGGTGCATCCCGGAATGACCCGTATAGCTTCGTTCTGTATGCGCTCTAATTTCACCAGCTGACTCTTTGAGACAGTGAGCAGTCCTAGTCCATAATCAATCACTGAGAGGATCAAGTGCTGGTATAGTGTGAAAAGCATTCTCTGCTCTATGTCCATTGCAGCCATAGTTTTAAGTGCATTGAGTCCCTTTTGAGATCTTGTCACAACCGTCTCCACATGGTCCTTGAAGGACAGGCTCCTGTCAAATGTGATTCCCAGATACTTCAGTTTGTTCTCTCTGTTGACGCTTCTACCATCTATCGCGAGGCTTAGGACATCAGCTCTCACAATCCTGTTGCCCAGAGAGCACCACAAAACAGCTGCCTTTTCTGGGTGGATGACAGCACTCACCAAGAGTGACAGGATTCTTTCTTCCAACCAACATGGCACAAGGATTGGTACAGCACTCACCAAGAGTGACAGGATTCTTTCTTCCAACCAACACGGCACAAGGGTTGGTACAGCACTCACCAAGAGTGACAGGATTCTTTCTTCCAACCAACACGGCACAAGGGTTGGTCCAGCACTCACCAAGAGTGACAGGATTCTTTCTTCCAACCAACACAGCACAAGGGTTGGTACAGCACTCACCAAGAGTGACAGGATTCTTTCTTCCAACCAACACGGCACAAGGGTTGGTACAGCACTCACCAAGAGTGACAGGATTCTTTCTTCCAACCAACACGGCACAAGGGTTGGTACAGCACTCACCAAGAGTGACAGGATTCTTTCTTCCAACCAACACGACACAAGGGTTGGTCCAGCACTCACCAAGAGTGACAGGATTCTTTCTTCCAACCAACACGACACAAGGGTTGGTCCAGCACTCACCAAGAGTGACAGGATTCTTTCTTCCAACCAACACGACACAAGGGTTGGTCCAGCACTCACCAAGAGTGACAGGATTCTTTCTTCCAACCAACACGGCACAAGGGTTAGTACAGCACTCACCAAGAGTGACAGGATTCTTTCTTCCAACCAACATGGCACAAGGGTTGGTACAGCACTCACCAAGAGTGACAGGATTCTTTCTTCCAACCAACATGGCACAAGGGTTGGTCCAGCACTCACCAAGAGTGACAGGATTCTTTCTTCCAACCAACATGGCACAAGGGTTGGTACAGCACTCACCAAGAGTGACAGGATTCTTTCTTCCAACCAACATGGCACAAGGGTTGGTCCAGCACTCACCAAGAGTGACAGGATTCTTTTTTCCAACCAACATGGCACAAGGGTTGGTCCAGCACTCACCAAGAGTGACAGGATTCTTTCTTCCAACCAACATGGCACAAGGGTTGGTCCAGCACTCACCAAGAGTGACAGGATTCTTTCTTCCAACCAACACGGCACAAGGGTTGGTACAGCTTCATGACATGCCTGCTACAGAAAGTCCCAGTCACTGTCTGACACAGAATGTCCCAGTCACTGTCTGACACAGAATGTCCCGGTCACTGTCTGACACAGAATGTCCCGGTCACTGTCTGACACAGAATGTCCCGGTCACTGTCTGACACAGAATGTCCCGGTCACTGTCTGACACAGAATGTCCTGGTCACTGTCTGACACAGAATGTCCCGGTCACTGTCTGACACAGAATGTCCCGGTCACTGTCTGACACAGAATGTCCCGGTCACTGTCTGACACAGAATGTCCCGGTCACTGTCTGACACAGAATGTCCCGGTCACTGTCTGACACAGAATGTCCCAGTCACTGTCTGACACAGAATGTCCCAGTCACTGTCTGACACAGAATGTCCCCGTCACTGTCTGACACAGAATGTCCCGGTCACTGTCTGACACAGAATGTCCCAGTCACTGTCTGACACAGAATGTCCCAGTCACTGTCTAACATAGAATGTCCCGGTCACTGTCTGACACAGAATGTCCCGGTCACTGTCTAACACAGAATGTCCCAGTCACTGTCTAACACAGAATGTCCCGGTCACTGTCTCGCAAGGAACAGGGAGGAGAAAGTGAGTTGTTCCCACACAGCAGTATGCCATGAGACAGAAATGTGAAGGCCTCACACCTGCCAGCCCTAGAGCAGTACCTGTCTGGGACTAGCTGTGGTTGGCCTGTCAGGACAGGAAGTTGTTTATACAAGTGTGACTCACCTGGCCAGCCGTGTCGAATAATCCTAACTGGTAGGCTGTATCTTTGATTGTCACCGTCACTGAAGTAGAAAAAATAAACAATAAAGCCATGTCACTAGAGGACAGAGTGACAACATAAGCTACATCTGGTTCCAGTCTGTTGCCTTTCTACTAATGCGTATGTGCATGCATGTGTGTGTCTATATAGAGATCAATAAAGCACTGATATCACCAAACTACAACAAAGTTGGTGGACACTTCCTGTCAGCTCCAACATAAACTTAGCTTTATATAGATGAAGCACTGATATCACCACACTACAACATGAAACTTTCTCTCAGCTCTAACAAAAGTTTAGTTTTATACTTTACACAGATGAAGCACAGATATCATCAAACTACAACATGAAACTTTCTCTCAGCTCTAACAAAAGTTTAGTTTTATACTTTACACAGATGAAGCACAGATATCATCAAACTACAACATGAAACTTTCTCTCAGCTCTAACAAAAGTTTAGTTTTACATAGGTGAAGCATAGATATCACCTCACTTAACTCACTACAACATGAAATTTTCTCTTAGTTCTAACAAAAGTTTAGTTTTATACTTTATACACTGATGAAGCACAAATATCATCAAACTACAACATGAAACTTTCTCTCAGCTCTAACAAAAGTTTAGTTTTACATAGGTGAAGCATAGATATCACCTCACTTAACTCACTACAACATGAAATTTTCTCTTAGTTCTAACAAAAGTTTAGTTTTATACTTTATACACTGATGAAGCACAAATATCACCAAACTACAACATGAAACTTTCTCTCAGTTCTAACAAAAGTTTAGTTTTATACTTTATTTTTATTCACAGATGAAGCACAGATATCACCAAACTACAACATGAAACTTTCTCTCAGCTCTAACAAAAGTTTAGTTTTACATAGGTGAAGCATAGATATCACCTCACTTAACTCACTACAACATGAAATTTTCTCTTAGTTCTAACAAAAGTTTAGTTTTATACTTTATACACTGATGAAGCACAGATATCACCAAACTACAACATGAAACTTTCTCTCAGCTCTAACAAAAGTTTAGTTTTACATAGGTGAAGCATAGATATCACCTCACTTAACTCACTACAACATGAAATTTTCTCTTAGTTCTAACAAAAGTTTAGTTTTATACTTTATACACTGATGAAGCACAAATATCACCAAACTACAATATGAAACTTTCTCTCAGTTCTAACAAAAGTTTAGTTTTATACTTTATACACTGATGAAGCACAAATATCACCAAACTACAACATGAAACTTTCTCTCAGTTCTAACAAAAGTTTAGTTTTATACTTTATTTTTATTCACAGATGAAGCACAGATATCACCAAACTACAACATGAAACTTTCTAACACTAACAGCTTTATAAATTATATAGATGATAAAGGACTGAATCACCACCGAACTGCAACATGAAACTTTCTGTCAGCTTTATATAGATGAAGCACTGATGATATCACCTAACTTGTGGAAACTGTCACTTTCTGTGAGCAACACAGCCATGGCGACGATGTCCCCTCCAACCACTGACTGCACCCAGCCTAGACTTACCTGCATAGTTGTCGAAGACGGTCGGCACGTATTCCTTGGGGAACTTGTTTGTGGCGTAACTCATCAACAAGCAGGTCTTGCCCACTGCTCCATCGCCCACAACCACACATTTGATGAACTTCTCCGGGGCTCTGTGGTCGGTCATTCTCTGGTGTCGAGTTCTCACAAACCGTGTACAAACTTCTGGAGCCGGACCCTGTCTGCTTCCACTTCCCTGTTGGGGATTCCGGAAGACAGGTCGGGGATGTCACCCCGCCCAGAAATTAGCCAATCAAACAGCGGTATTTACTAATGAGTTTATTTTTAGTATCTATATGTATATATAGCTCCTGGGAAACTACCTTCTAAACACAAACTTGTATCATCACAGTTTTTGTGGCGGATAATGCAACAACAGATCTACAGCAATTATTGGATATTATAGTAACAGAGTTGCAAACAATGGACTCTATTTGAATATCAAGAAAACAGTAACAACGGTGATATCAAAGAAAATGGTGACACCAAAGTGGGAAATAGGAAAATTCTTCACCAAGTGGATAGTTTTAAATACCTAGGGGCATTTATTATAACATCAGATGGAAGTGCACAACAGAGAATAAGAGCAGAATAGGGCAAGCAAAAGCTGAATTTCAGTAAATGATGAGTATCAGATGTAATAAGTCATCATCATTGATTGTAGGAAAGAGAGTGCTGAAGCGCTGTATAGAACCCGTTTTCCTGTATGGCAGTGAATCTTGGAATGTAAATGAACAAATTAGGAAGAACTTAGAAGCAACAGAGATGTTCCTGAGACGAATGTTGCGAATTCCTTGGACTGACAGATCAGAGTAACTAACAACGATTGTCCGAAAGAGGTTAATGAAACTAGAACAGTACATACAAGAATAAGAAAGAGGCAAAATGCTTTCTTTGGTTATGTCTTGAGACGAGGGGCACTAAAGAGCATTGTGACAACTGGAAAGATCGAGGGGGAAGAGAGGCAGAGGCCGAACACGAGAAATTATTCTAGATGGATTGAGACGGTGGCATGGAGGGTTGTCAGCAGCAGAGTTGATCCAGAACACCAAAGACCGAGATTTGTGGAGAGCCATGAACGCCTTCGCCAGCTGGCACGGCACTTGATGATGATGAGAATGATGATGTATAATTTCCAGTAGAACAAATACCCTGCACCACAGACACTGAAAGGCAGAAAATAAAACGGTTGGGCCATCTTGTTAGAATGCAACACCATTAGTTACCAACACTCACTGGCTCTACACCAAAGACAATCTGATATGAGAGCAGCAAACCCCCCCCCCCCCCCCCCCCCCTCCATGGATTGACTACATCAAAGACATTGTACAATCACGCTCAATGACACTATCCAGTGCCACCCATCGGGCGCTGGAACGCCAACTACTTCTCCCCATGACGCTTGAGGGGGAAAGTAGAAAGCTGGTTTAGTAGAAACGTGATGTGGCGTGCGTTGTTCTAACTGCTTCTATAGCACTGTTACAAGGCCTGATCTGATCGCCTGCCAACTGTACGATAAGACTGAGATGGAAGCTAGACTAAAGTTTGATTTGTGCCTTCGTCATGGTAGATGTTTTCTAGCCGAGATGCCATGTCGCCGGATGACGTCAGATTAGCCAGTAACTAGGCAGAAAATGTCTACTGTCTTGTAGAGGCTGGCTTGTGTTCTACAAGTTCTTCTTGTCGCTTATTTCAGCTGCATTCAGATAATGATTGTGTTGCCAAGCCCATGGAGCCCGCTGGTCATGGGGTAGTCACTTTAATTCACCGTGTTTGTCCATTGTGTCTCTCTGTTGTGTTTATCAAAACAGTACAGACACGAATGTGAGTACATAGAATACAGGGTCGCTGTCTGTGTTTATGGCTCATGGACGGCTCCATACGTCACGGATGGTAACAGTAACAGTTTTATCATTATATGTTAGGCGCCTGGACGGTGTTTGATGTATTGTCACTGATGCAAGAATACGCAAGAAAAATATTTTGAATTTACTTTAGAAAATACTTAAAATTTAGAGGATTCTGATGAAATGATGGGCCTTCTAATGGGATACAACAAGGGTTTGTGAGCTGAAATGTTACAGATCGATCTCCCTAGACGGCACAAAGATGGACACAGATCATTGTAGACATGAGGGTGTTAGAGGTGGAAACAATGACCAGACATGGAGAAATATTTGGGCGGGTCGGCATGAGAGCCACTTTCTGCAACAGACTGTTATATGATGATGATGTGCTTCTCACGAATGGAGAGGGGAGCATGGAGCTCTGGTAAACGAAAAGCTATTTATCCACAATAAAGACAGTCAGCATGCACGTCATATATAATTAGCGACCATACAGAAGGCCGCTGTTCTCACATGACATATATAAATAGAGCCCAGACAGAAGGCCGCTGTTGTCACATGACATATATAAATAGAGTCCATACAGAAGGCCGCTGTTGTCCCATGACATACAGACAAGAGTGTTAGCGTCCATACAGAAGGCCGCTGTTGTCCCATGACATACAGACAAGAGTGTTAGCGTCCATACAGAAGGCCGCTGTTGTCCCATGACATACAGACAAGAGTGTTAGCGTCCATACAGAAGGCCGCTGTTGTCCCATAACATACAGACAAGAGTGTTAGCGTCCATACAGAAGGCCGCTGTTCTCCCATGACATACAGACAAGAGTGTTAGCGTCCAGACAGAAGGCCGATGTTGTCCCATGACATACAGACACGAGTGTTAGCGTCCATACAGAAGGCCGCTGTTCTCCCATGACATACAGACACGAGTGTTAGCGTCCAGACAGAAGGCCGATGTTGTCCCATGACATACAGACCAGAGTGTTAGCGTCCATACAGAAGGCCGCTGTTCTCCCATGACATACAGACAAGAGTGTTAGCGTCCATACAGAAGGCCACTGTTCTCCCATGACATACAGACAAGAGTGTTAGCGTCCATACAGAAGGCCGCTGTTCTTCCATGACATACAGACACGAGTGTTAGCGCCCAGACAGAAGGCCGATGTTCTCCCATGACATACAGACCAGAGTGTTAGCGTCCATACAGAAGGCCACTGTTCTCCCATGACATACAGACAAGAGTGTTAGCGTCCAGACAGAAGGTTGCTGTTGTCCCATGACATACAGACAAGAGTGTTAGCGCCCAGACATAAGGCCGCTGTTGTCCTATGATATACAGACAAGAGTGTTAGCGCCCAGACAGAAGGCCGCTGTTGTCCTATGATATACAGACAAGAGTGTTAGCGTCCAGACAGAAGGCCGCTGTTGTCCCATGACATACAGACAAGAGTGTTAGCGTCCAGACAGAAGGCCGCTGTTGTCCCATGACATACAGACAAGAGTGTTAGCGTCCAGACAGAAGGCCGCTGTTGTCCCATGACATACAGACAAGAGTGTTAGCGTCCAGACAGAAGGCCGCTGTTGCCCCATGACATACAGACAAGCGTGACGTCACAATCCTCGTTAATCATCTAGATTACCTTGACTCCTGTCAACACTTTGTTCCCTTCAGTCTTCCGTTGTGATTACAGTCTACCTTCTTTTATGACAGCCCATCATATTATCTGTCTTTTTTGTTTCTTTTCTACGGTCTTCCTTTATTATTACAGTCTGCCTTCTTTACTGTTTTTCTACTTCCCATTAGTCTGAATTTGTTATTGCGCTCTGCCTTCTTCGTGCGCTTGTTCTGGTTTTGTTCTGATTAACCTCATTTATTTTCTTTCTTTCATGGTGTATGTCTCTCTTCTGTCCATGTTACTTTTTCTGGTTTTGTTCTGATTAACCTCATTTATTTTCTTTCTTTCATGGTTTATGTCTCTCTTCTGTCCATGTTACTTTTTCTGGTTTTGTTCTGATTAACCTCATTTATTTTCTTTCTTTCATGGTGTATGTCTCTCTTCTGTCCATGTTACTTTTTCTGGTTTTGTTCTGATTAACCTCATTTATTTCTTTCTTTCATGGTTTATGTCTCTCTTCTGTCCATGTTACTTTTTCTGGTTTTGTTCTGATTAACCTCATTTATTTTCTTTCTTTCATGGTGTATGTCTCTCTTCTGTCCATGTTACTTTTTCTGGTTTTGTTCTGATTAACCTCATTTATTTTCTTTCTTTCATGGTGTATGTCTCTCTTCTGTCCATGTTACTTTTTCTGGTTTTGTTCTGATTAACCTCATTTATTTTCTTTCTTTCATGGTGTATGTCTCTCTTCTGTCCATGTTACTTTTTCTGGTTTTGTTCTGATTAACCTCATTTATTTTCTTTCTTTCATGGTGTATGTCTCTCTTCTGTCCATGTTACTTTTTCTGGTTTTCTTCTGATTAACCTCATTTATTTTCTTTCTTTCATGGTGTATGTCTCTCTTCTGTCCATGTTACTTTTTCTGGTTTTGTTCTGATTAACCTCATTTATTTTCTTTCTTTCATGGTGTATGTCTCTCTTCTGTCCATGTTACTTTTTCTGGTTTTCTTCTGATTAACCTCATTTATTTTCTTTCTTTCATGGTGTATGTCTCTCTTCTGTCCATGTTACTTTTTCTGGTTTTCTTCTGATTAACCTCATTTATTTTCTTTCTTTCATGGTGTATGTCTCTCTTCTGTCCATGTTACTTTTTCTGGTTTTGTTCTGATTAACCTCATTTATTTTCTTTCTTTCATGGTTTATGTCTCTCTTCTGTCCATGTTACTTTTTCTGGTTTTGTTCTGATTAACCTCATTTATTTTCTTTCTTTCATGGTTTATGTCTCTCTTCTGTCCATGTTACTTTTGTTACGTCATACTTGCATTATTTCTTGCTTGTTGTTAGCATGTCAACGAATCACAGTTCATTGTCACACAGGTGACCATTCTTGTATTCGAGTAACACCTTGTAGAAGACACATCCCATAATTTGTTGATTTCAGAAACAGCCAATAGATAAAGACAAATCAATATCACGCACGCACAATGAACATCGGCCAGAAACTGCAACATTCCGGAATGGATCGCCAGCATCCTTAAAGAAAGATGACCCGAGACTGAAATTATTCCCGGAGTCTCTCCAGGACACATCCAGAGATGCCTGCACGTCCTACCCAGCCGTGGACACAACCAGAGATGTCTGCATGTCCTACCCAGCAGTGGACACAACCAGAGATGTGTGCATGTCCTACCCAGCCGTGGACACAACCAGAGATGTCTGCATGTCCTACCCAGCCGTGGACACAACCAGAGATGCCTGCACGTCCTACCCAGCCGTGGACACAACCAGAGATGCCTGCACGTCCTACCCAGCCGTGGACACAGCCAGAGATGTCTGCATGTCCTACCCAGCCGTGGACACAACCAGAGATGTCTGCATGTCCTACCCAGCCGTGGACACAACCAGAGATGCCTGCACGTCCTACCCAGCCGTGGACACAACCAGAGATGCCTGCACGTCCTACCCAGCCGTGGACACAGCCAGAGATGTCTGCATGTCCTACCCAGCCGTGGACACAACTAGAGATGTCTGCGTGTCCTACCTACCCCTGGAAACACTGGACATTGTTGATGGTATTCGACCGTCCAGCAGCCGATCACGCATGTTGGCCCTGTTACCGGCCATAGAAGAGTCGGTGTACGAGGACAAGACAGCGCCAGAGGCAGAATGTAGCAACGCCTTGTCCTCGCTGTGCTCCATCACCTCCCCGAACCTGGCCAGGTACACGGCAGTGTTGAGAGTCAGCAGCAGGCCCACCTTGACCAGCATCTCGGAAGAACTGATCTCTACACCCGGTGACAGTGTCCCGCAGCAAGAGATCTCCCTGGGCGCCGAGGATGACAGGCTATCTGTGTCTGAGCCAGCGTACGAAGCCTACAAAGTTCAACGCCCCAAGCTGAGACTTAAGTCTGGCCAGGAGGACACATGTACACACCCCAAGCTCAGGCGTCATTCTGGTCAGGAAGACTTGGGTACCCACCTCAGAATTGACACGGACTCAGAAGCAAGTCCACCAGATGACTATGTACGCTTTCCTGAACTTTCCCCCGAGGAGACCAGCCAGCCTCACGAGCCGCTAGAAGTGTACTTTGCTCATTCTGCGAGCGGTGAGGGGGTAGACCAGATACCCTGCGCAGTGAGAAAATTAAACAACATGGGCGAGGTATCACAGTTTGTGCACAGTGGCGGCGACGAGGGGACTCTCTCCGCCGGCCTGAGGTGTGGCGCTGCATGCGAGGGTACGGGTGGCGCTAGACAAGAAATCTGTGTGCCAGGAAACCTCGGTTCTGAAGGTCTGTGTGAGTTAGGAACAATACAAGTAAATGAACAAGAGGGGGTCGGGGATTCCGTGATGACCAGCTCAGAAGTGGCTACAATGATGTCTGGCGTTGTTAGAAGCGGACACTTCCCTTCTGTGGCTGGCCCTGCAGCAGTTGTGGCTAAGCACGGTTGTTCTACCCCGGCAACTTGCTCCACCTGCAGATGGGAGGGTCCCTGTACCCACGACAGTCAACAGACTGCTGAAGATGAAACACGGGCCGTTAACGTGTCCAGGCTGGATGTCTGTAGGTAAGTTTCCCAAATAAATAGGTATACTGTCCTCAGTCTGTCAGATTGTCATATCATCAGCTTGTTTATAACGAACTTTAGAAACGAACAATTAGTTCATGTACGACAGGAAGTGGCTCGGGTCGCCAGGCTACAGACGTTCCCTTGTACATAGTGGCTTGTTCTGTTTGTGCTGCGCCAGTTTGGACTGGGGCTGATGTCTGTGTGTGGTTCGTGGTTTCTGCTGATGTCTGTGTGTGGTTCGTGGTTTCTGCTGATGTCTGTGTGTGGTTCGTGGTTTCTGCTGATGTCTGTGTGTGGTTCGTGGTTTCTGCTGATGTCTGTGTGTGGTTCGTGGTTTCTGCTGATGTCTGTGTGTGGTTCGTGGTTTCTGCTGATGTCTGTGTGTGGTTCGTGGTTTCTGCTGATGTCTGTGTGTGGTTCGTGGTTTCTGCTGATGTCTGTGTGTGGTTCGTGGTTTCTGCTGATGTCTGTGTGTGGTTCGTGGTTTCTGCTGATGTCTGTGTGTGGTTCGTGGTTTCTGCTGATGTCTGTGTGTGGTTCGTGGTTTCTGCTGATGTCTGTGTGTGGTTCGTGGTTTCTGCTGATATCTGTGTGTGGTTCGTGGTTTCTGTTGTCTGTGTGTGGTTCGTGGTTTCTGCTGATGTCTGTGTGTGGTTCGTGGTTTCTGCTGATGTCTGTGTGTGGTTCGTGGTTTCTGCTGATATCTGTGTGTGGTTCGTGGTTTCTGCACTAACGATTTAGCCATGACCTTGTGTGTCTGTGGACTAGCTGTCAGCCATGTTGAAACACGAGACTGAAAAATAAGGATGGAAATTGGCGAAGAACAATATAGCTGGCGTAGGCGTTCATGATTCTCCACAGATCTCGGTCTTTGGTGGTTTTCCGGGTCAACGATGCTGTTGATAATCCTCCATGCCACCGTCTGAACCCATCCAGCATAAATTCTCTTGGCCTGCCTCTGCCTCTCTTCCCCTCGATCTTTCCAGTTGTCACGATGTCCTCAAACGCCTCTCTTCTCATCACGTGACCAAAGAAAGCTGTTTGTCTCTTTCTTATTGTTGTATACAATGTTTTAGTTATGTTATTATAATTATCTACATATATTCGGAGTAGTACTATTATCATAATCATCTATATATGTTCGGTATAGTTATATTACCATAAACATCCACAACTATTCAGTATAGATATATTCTGATAATCATGTACATATATCTGGAGTAATCATGTTAACATAACCATCTACACATATTCCGTATATTTATATTATTATAATTATACACATATATTCGATATTGTTATAGTATTATAATTACCTACATATATTCGGTATAGTTATATTGTTATCAAGACACACTTAATGCTAAAGTTATTATGTCGCCGTGCGTGTCTTGTTATTACCAGGGTTGATGTTGTGACGTCACAAACCACTAGGGAAAGCGTGTCCCCCATGTGGGGTCAGTCCAGCCCCACCCATGCTCCTCCAGCAACTGTCGAGAACTCAGCAGCCGAGGTTGAGGAGGGCCACTCTACCAGCGAGGAGGTGGTTTGCCCAGCCGGGGAGGACAAGGTAACTCTCCTACAGTGACATCAACAAACATAGACTTGTATACGCATTCAGACCGACCAGACATTTACAGCTAGACCCGTTTGTACAGATCTAGGGTGCTCCTAGGCATACATCTCTTGTACACCGAGAGTTGGTACACAACTCTATTTATACGAGAGTTGGTACACATCTCTATTTATACAAGGGTTGGCAGACATCTCTTGTACACCCAGGGTTGACAGACTTCTCTTGTACACCAAGGGTTGGCAGACATCTCTTGTGCATCGAGGGTTGACACACATCTCTTGTACACCCAGAGTTTGCAGACATATCATGTACACCCAGGGTTAGCAGACATCTCTTGTACACCCAGAGTTGGCACACATCTCTTGTACACCCAGGGTTGGTAGACATCTCTTGTACACCCAGAGTTGGCACACATCTCTTGTACACCCATAGTTTGCAGACATCTCTTGTACAACCAGAGTTTGCAGACATCTCTTGTACACCCAGAGTTT
This sequence comes from Cepaea nemoralis, assembly GCA_014155875.1. Lineage (NCBI taxonomy): Eukaryota > Metazoa > Mollusca > Gastropoda > Stylommatophora > Helicidae > Cepaea > Cepaea nemoralis. The sequence goes on along the minus strand of JACEFZ010022298.1, from coordinate 76,953 downwards.
GCAGACATCTCTTATACACCCAGGGTTGGCAGACATCTCTTGTGCATCGAGGGTTGATACACATCTCTTGTACACCCAGAGTTTGCAGACATCTCTTGTACACCAAGGGTTAGCAGACATCTCTTGTACACCCAGGGTTGGCAGACATCTCTTGTACACCCAGAGTTGGCACACATCTCTTGTACACCCAGGGTTGGCACACATCTCTTGTACACCCAGAGTTGGCACACATCTCTTGTACACTCAGGTTTCTCAGACAACTCGTGTAAACCAATGATTGGCAAACATCTCTTGTACACCCAGGGTTAGCAGACATCTCTTGTACACTCAGGGTTGGCACACATCTCTTGTACACCCAGAGTTGGCACACATCTCTTGTACACTCAGGTTTCTCAGACAACTCGTGTAAACCAATGGTTGGCAAACATCTCTTGTACACCCAGAGTTGGCAGACATCTATTGTACACCCAGGGTTGGCAAACATCTCTTGTACACCCAGGTTTGGTAGACATCTCTTGTACACCCAGGGTTGGTAGACATCTCTTGTACACCCAGGGTTAGCAGACATCTCTTGTACACCCAGGGTTGGCAAACATCTCTTGTACACCCAGAGTTGGCACACATCTCTTGTACACCCAGAGTTAGTAGACATCTCTTGTACACCCAGAGTTAGTAGACATCTCTTGTACACCCAGAGTTGGCAGACATCTCTTGTACACCCAGAGTTAGCAGACATCTCTTGTACACCCAGAGTTGGCACACATCTCTTGTACACTCAGGTTTCTCAGACAACTCGTGTAAACCAATGGTTGGCAAACATCTCTTGTACACCCAGGGCTGGCAAACATCTCTTGTACACCCAGAGTTGGCAGACATCTCTTGTACACCCAGAGTTGGCAAACTTCTCTTGTACACCCAGGGTTGGCAAACATCTCTTGTACACCCAGGGCTGGCAAACATCTCTTGTACACCCAGAGTTGGCAGACATCTCTTGTACACCCAGAGTTGGCAAACTTCTCTTGTACACCCAGGGTTGGCAAACATCTCTTGTACACCCAGGGTTGGCAGACATCTCTTGTACACCCAGAGTTGGCAGACATCTCTTGTACACCCAGGGTTGGCAGACATCTCTTGTACATCGAGGGTTGGCACACATCTCTTGTAAACCCAGGGTTGGCAGACATCTCTTGTACACCCAGGGTTGGCAAACATCTCTTGTACACCCAGGGCTGGCAAACATCTCTTGTACACCCAGAGTTGGCAGACATCTCTTGTACACCCAGAGTTGGCAAACTTCTCTTGTACACCCAGGGTTGGCAAACATCTCTTGTACACCCAGGGTTGGCAGACATCTCTTGTACACCCAGAGTTGGCAAACATCTCTTGTACACCCAGGGTTGGCAGACATCTCTTGTACATCGAGGGTTGGCACACATCTCTTGTAAACCGAGGGTTGGCAGACATCTCTTGTACACCCAGGGTTGGCAAACATCTCTTGTACACCCAGGGCTGGCAAACATCTCTTGTACACCCAGGGTTGACAAACATCTCTTGTACACTCAGGGTTGGCAAACATCTCTTGTACACCCAGGGTTGGCAAACATCTCTTGTACACCCAGGGTTGGCACACATCTCTTGTACACTCAGGGTTGGCAAACATCTCTTGTACAGCCAGGATTGGCAAACATCTCTTGTACACCCAAGGTTGGCAAACATCTCTTGTAAACTCAGGGTTGCAAACATCTCTTGTACACCCAGGGTTGGCAAACATCTCTTTAACACCCAGGACTGGCACACATCTCTTGTACACCCAGAGTTGGGCGTGGATTTTCACAATGATATGAGCGTCGGTCATTCGGAAAGCAATGACAAACTATTAAACGTAATATTGTTATGAAAATAACAAAGGAAAATAACCATACTGGGGTTGACGGCGACATCCTGTAAAGGACTTGCAAATAACTTTCTTTGTTGAAAGCATCCTGTGTTTGAAGTTACACAGACACAGAACATGTCAGTCTGAGGTCATGGAGGATGTAGACATGTCAGTCTGAGGTCATGGAGGATGTAGACATGTCAGTCTGAGGTTATGAGGATGTAGACATGACAGCGTACTTGCTCCCATCCATTTTGGAATATACTTTTCACTTCTACTGAAATATGCCTTTCGTGATCAGGATGGTTGTGTATACATTCACTCACGCTCAGATGGCGGCCTCTACGACGCTCAGAGAATGAAGGCCAAGATCAAAATTAGAGAGTTGCATTTTGCAGATGATGCTGCTGTTACGACCCACTCTGGGGAAGAATTACAATGTCTACCATCTGCATTCTCCAATACTTGTTCTGAATTTGGTTTAACAATTAACAAAAGGAAGACGCCGATTGTGTCACAATGTGCACATGGGGTACCACCAATCTTTATTGACGACGCCGAACTGGAGATAATAGACCATTTTACATATCTAGGATCAGAGGTAAATGGCAAATTATCCCTCGAACAGGAAGTCAACATCAGGATTGGCAAGGCAGCAACAACAATGAACAGGTTAAGAAAAAGAGTCTGAGAGAACAGGAAACTTACTGCAAAAACAAAAGTCATGGTCTAACAAGTCTGTGTCATTAGTACTCTTCTTTATGGCAGTGAAGCCTGGACAACTTACGCACACCAAGAGAAACGTTTAAACAGCTTTCATATGCGGTGTCTGCGAAGAATACTTGGTATTAAATGGCAAGACAAAATCACACATACTGAAGTATTGGAGCGATAAATGCACAGTAGACAACCATGGCGTGGAAGAGCGAAAAGAAAGAGGATACAGACTTGTAGAATGAGCAAAAGAGCAGGAAATTGTTGTAGGAAACACCTGGTTTAAACAACACCCTAGAAGATTATGGACATGGAGGAGTCCTGATAACAGAATTATAAACCAGACTGATTACATCCTGATTAGCAGAAGATTTAGAAATGTGTTAACAATCGTAAAGACAGTTCCCAATGCTGACTGTTACAGTGATCACAGATTGATTACAGGAACATTCAAGGTAAAGTTAAAGAAAGTAAAATGTTCACAAGGAAACACTAAATATGATCTGTGTACATTGAAAAATGACACGGTAATACAAGACAATTTTAACATAGAAGTAACGAACAGATTTTATATACTGTCTGATCTAGAGATCCTATTTCAAGATGTGGATGATTAATGGGAAATGAAGAATTCAATCAGTTTGGCTGCAGAAACAACTATTCAAAAATTAAAGAAAGTGGTTCGTAAGAAATTGATGACCGAAGAAATTTTACACCTAATGGAATCAAGAAGACAAGCGTGGGCGGTCATGTTTCGCCATCTCACTCGATCACCAGAGTCGTGGATCAGCTCAGTGTTTCTGTCTCGACTATGCCATGCGGCCAAGCCATCCAGGTATTTACTTCTAGGTCTTCCCCTTGGTCTCTTCCCTTAGATCAGTGTATATATTTGTGCTCTAATTCTGAACGTAATTTGCCTACAACATTCACCTGGTGTTGGGGTAGACAGCAACCTCTTGTAATGGGCAAACATTTGTAAACTTATTTTTGCGATCAGCTCCACGTCCAGTGTGACTTTCTAGGCAAGCTCAGTAGTTTGCCATTGCTTTCTGACCCGGAAGTCAATGTTACAAAGTCCAGCTGACCTGTGTAGGCAAGAGTCCCTCTAGCCCACCAGCAGCGCGCTGGAAGATCAAGCGCATTCAGCCACACAGACTGACATACAGACTGCCATACATACAGATATATGTATGCTTCACTGTGCAGGAGGCGGGAGAGGAGAGCCCCGAAGGTCTGGCACACTACATCGACCATGTCGTTCTAGGATCCCTGTGTGAGGTCATCGTCCGGTCAGCGCTGGATTCCGCCGCTGGGTCAGAGGTCAAGGTTAGCTCATCGTTGCCGTCTGCAGGCTGTCATTTAATGTAGATATTAGGTGGGTGTGTAGATATTAGGTGGGTGTGTAGATATGTAGGTGGGTGTGTAGATATGTAGGTGGGTGTGTAGATATGTAGGTGGGTGTGTAGATATGTAGGTGGGTGTGTAGATATGTAGGTGGGTGTGTAGATGGGTGTGTAGATATGTAGGTGGGTGTGTAGATATGTAGGTGGGTGTGTAGATATTAGGTGGGTGTGTAGATATTAGGTGTGTGTGTAGGTGGGTGTGTAGATATGTAGGTGGGTGTGTAGATATGTAGGTGGGTGTGTAGATATGTAGGTGGGTGTGTAGATATGTAGGTGGGTGTGTAGATATGTAGGTGGGTGTGTAGATATGTAGGTGGGTGTGTAGATATGTAGGTGGGTGTGTAGATATGTAGGTGGGTGTGTAGATATGTAGGTGGGTGTGTAGATATGTAGGTGGGTGTGTAGGTGGGTGTGTAGATGTGTAGGTGGGTGTGTAGATATGTAGGTGGGTGTGTAAGTGGGTGTGTAGATATGTAGATGGGTGTGTAGGTGGGTGTGTAGATATGTAGGTGGGTGTGTAGATGGGTGTGTAGATATGTAGGTGGGTGTGTAAGTGGGTGTGTAGATATGTAGGTGGGTGTGTAGATATGTAGGTGGGTGTGTAGGTGGGTGTGTAGATATGTAGGTAGGTGTGTAAGTGGGTGTGTATATATGTAGGTGGGTGTGTAGGTGGGTGTGTAGATATGTAGGTGGATGTGTAGGTGGGTGTGTAGATATGTAGGTGGGTGTGTAGATATGTACATGGGTGTGTAGGTGGGTGTGTAGATATGTAGGTGGGTGTGTAGATATGTAGGTGGGTGTGTAGGTGGGTGTGTAGATATGTAGGTGGGTGTGTAAGTGGGTGTGTATATATGTAGGTGGGTGTGTAGGTGGGTGTGTAGATATGTAGGTGGATGTGTAGGTGGGTGTGTAGATATGTAGGTGGGTGTGTAGATATGTACATGGGTGTGTAGGTGGGTGTGTAGATATGTAGGTGGGTGTGTAGATATGTAGGTGGGTGTGTAGGTGGGTGTGTAGATATGTAGGTAGGTGTGTAAGTGGGTGTGTATATATGTAGGTGGGTGTGTAGGTGGGTGTGTAGATATGTAGGTGGATGTGTAGGTGGGTGTGTAGATATGTAGGTGGGTGTGTAGATATGTACATGGGTGTGTAGGTGGGTGTGTAGATATGTAGGTGGGTGTGTAGATATGTAGGTGGGTGTGTAGGTGGGTGTGTAGATATGTAGGTGGGTGTGTAGATATGTAGGTGTTTACATAGACTTGTAGGTGGGTATGTAGATATATATGTAGGCATATATGTAGATATAGTTTGTAATTTATTTTAGTATGTTACCATATCCCAGTTTGACAAGTTTTCTTTTTTTTTTTTTTTTTTTAACCTATCAATGTTAAGGTTTCTGCAGTTATCCATTTATTTGGAGATTTTTGTCTTCTTTCCAACAATACCCTTTGCCTGTTATACGGATGGAGATGTTATTAGCATTTCACAGTGTTCAGTTACGCCTTGTATTGTAGGCGTTGCACTGTATCTGTTGACAAAGACTGTATCGTTCTTGAAGTGCTTTTTCTGATCTCAGAATAGCTTTGGCAAGTGCAATGTTGGCATCCTCTTGCTTCCTCTGACAAACCTTACTTCCCTTTGTCACGTTGTGGAGCTGGATCACCATTAAAATCAGTGCCAGTCGTTGTCTTCGCATTTATCAGTGATTTTCTGAATGTTTTATTCATTAGTGTGTGGTTAGTGTGCTTGTTTTCTCATGAGGGTTTTTCCGTGTCTATAGCCATCTCTTATGTTGCTTACACCGGGTGTTTCCAATCAACATATCACGCATGTTTGCCCACAGTGTCAGCTTTTTTCATGTTTGGTGTGTGTTTCAGAAGCTATGGTCACTATTCACATCTGCCTATCTCCCCTGCCTTACCTTTGCGTGGAAATATCCAATGTTATTTTACTGTTGTCATGTGGTTTAGGAGATCGCCATTTCTACTGAACCATCAAGTCTGTGTGTTCCGTGGCACTACTGCTTGTTTTGTGTGCATATACAGAGTGGGGCAGATTGATCTGACACATTTGTAACTTTAATAAAACTAAATTAGAATAAATGGAAAAAAAAGTATTTTTATTTATCAAATGTACACATGATGCCTTTTGTTTTATCTTGTTTGATTTGTATGGGGAAATTCAACAACAGGTTCCCCGTACTGCTATTGTGATTTTCTGTGACGAGGCCCATTTTCATTTGTGTGGAAACGTGAATAAGCAAAATTTCCGCTTTTGTCCCAAAACAATCCTCATGAGTTACACGAACACCCCTTGCACAGTCCTCGTGTAACTGTATGGTGTGCGATAGCAGAATTTGGCATTTTGGATCCGTACTTTTTGGAAGTAGACAATGTTACAGTGACTGTTAATTCTGAACGATATTGCGTGTTGCTGGAGACTTTTCTGCGACCCAAATTGGATGAACTTGACGTCAGAAATAATGTTTGGTTCCAACAAGATGGCGCAACAGCCCACACGTCTAGACGTTCAATGGAAATTTTGAGGGAGATGTTCCCCGGTCATTTAATTTCAATCCGAGGTGACCTCGGTTGGCCTGCCCGATCACCTGACTTGAACCAGTGTGATTTTTTTTTCTCTGGGGATACCTAAAATCAAAGGTATACATTCATCGCCCTCGATCTATTGAACAATTGAAAGATGCAATTCATCAAGAAATTGAGTCTTTTCCACATGAAATGATCCGCCAAGTTATGGACAACTTTCGCGAACGCCTTCAACAGTGTGTGGACAATAACGGCGAACATTTGACTGATGCAATTTTTAAAAGAAAATGAAATAAAATGACATCATAAAATACTATTTTTAATTATTCAAACAAGATAAAACAAAATGGCATTATGTGAACATTTGATAAATAAAAATACTTTTTTGCTACTTTATTCTAATTTAGTTTTATTAAAGTTACAAATGTGTCAGATCATTTTGCTCCACCCTGTATTTGTATAATTTGTATAAGTGCTGTTTGTTTTTTATTGTAACTATCATGACCCGATCTGACATACTCCAACAACCATTAACTCACTGGGTGGGGGTGTGTGTGTGCGTGTGTGTGTGTGTGTGTGTGTGTGTGTGTGTGTGTGTGTGTGTGTGAGAGAGAAAGAGAGAGAGAGAGAGAGAGAGAGAGAGAGAATGCTGAATTATTCAGTGATTGTTTCATAACACACACGCACACACAGACACACAGACACACACACACACACACACACACACACACACACACACACACACTGACATTACGATAAATATATGACAGGCTGACTACCTTATTAACAAAATATTTTTGTATGAAACAGTCGGCGGACGGACAGGGAAAACCAGCACGGAGTGCAGGCGGTCGGTGGTCAACCATTGACCTAATACACGGAACCCCCACGACAAGACCAAGAGGATCTGGCTCGGATTCGGCTGTGGCCATTGGCCTGGAGCTGCTGACTCCACGAAGGTCCCACTCTGCCCACACGGTGGGGTCCACGAGCTCGGACAAACAGGAGTCGGAGGACAGAGACCTGGAGGCTAGCAAGCAGAAGGTCAAGGACGCGCCTTCCAAACAACGCGGCAGAGAGCGCGAGAGAAGCAAGCGAAAACGAGATCGGGACCACAGAAGTTACGGCGGCAAAAAGTTGTTCAAGAATGCTCTTGGTGATGTGAGCATCCATCAGCCGGAACCGGGAGTCAAAGACAGAAGAGCAGAGCCCCATAATCGACATTCCGCGCCAGTCTGCCCCATCATTGATCACAGATCAGGACAAGAAGAAAACAGCCATCTTAAGATTTGTTTACAAATAGTCACAAGAAGATACGCTGAGGCAGCCAGCACAGACAGAACGGACGACTCTGGTGACGTGTTGGGGCTCACTCGGAAATCTACATGTGGCCTCGAACACCACACAACAGCTACAGTCGCTACACAGTCCCCTCCAGGGGGCATTCAGGCAGCGCGCATGCGTGCTAGAAGACCGGAAACTCCAGACACCCAGAATGAGGATGAGATGTGTGCCGATAGAGGAGGCAGCAGTGACTGGATGAAACCATCGTGCAGTCGTTACGGCAAGCGGACCAGCTTTCACCGGCACAAGCTGCAGGCTCCTCTGGGAAATATGGCTGATGCATCTTCTACCGCAGTACCACAAGCAGCAGATGTTGCCTGCGGCCAGACTGCCAACGATGTTACAGAGAACTCGGACAAGGCACCTCATCACCAGGCTCTGTTGCAGGATGCTGGATCTGACTTGCTTCCCTCCTCACAAGGCTCCGGCACTGCTGCAGGCAGTGAGCAGAAGAAAGAGGAAGACCCTGTCAGGCCGACCAGCAGGAATACTGCTGCGAGCGAGCACTCTCCTCTGTGTGTCTTCACTCTCACTACAAAGACGGCGCCACCTCAAGAATTGGACGCACATCCATGTCGACCTGTGCTGGCCGGCAGTGCCTACGATGAGTCCTTCAACCACCCGCCTAAATACATGCTAGAGGCCATCTCCGGCCACTGGGCCAATGCCGGGTCCACCGTCCACGAGCAATGTCTTGGCGATTCTCTGACATGTGCTACTGAGGAAGTCGCTGGCGATTCTCTAGCATGTTCTACAGAGGAAGTCGTTGAAGCCGATACAGTCTGCGCATTTCTACAACAGAACGGCACAGATTCTACTCACGCCGTTACAGCACAGAACACTAAACGTGCACAATCCCTACCCTCTGATACATTTTGCGTCTGTGATGTTATTTCCAATGAGGAAAATTACGGTGTGCCAGGTGACCCTACTATCTATGCTGTACATCTCCCGGCCACACGGGAGACCTGTGATAGAGAAGACCTGTCCCAATCTCCAGTGAATGATGGCATTAGAAAGATGCCAGCCTTAGATGGTGTTTCTCAATTTGATGGTGCTTCTAACTTGGATGGTGCTTCTAACTTGGATGGTGCTTCTAACTTGGATGGTGTTTGTAACTTGGATGGTGTTTGTAACTTGGATGGTGTTTGTAACTTGGATGGTGTTTGTAACTTGGATGGTGCTTCTAACTTGGATGGTGCTTCTAACTTGGATGGTGTTTGTAACTTTGAAATCACTGGAAGATTTTCTAGCCCAGATACCAACGACCGTGTTTCTAACGCGAAGCTAGGTGGAGGTAACTCCAGCCAGAAAGTTGATTTAGGTGTAACTAGAATGAAAGTTTATGAAGGTGGAATTACCATGGAAGTTAATGGTGATGTTTCTAACCTGGAAATAGATAAAGGTATTTCCAACTTGGCAGTAGATAAAGGTGTTTCCAATCTGGAAGTAGAAAAAGTAGCTAACCAGGAAGTAGACGAAAGTGTTGCTAACCTGGCAGTGTGTGAAAGTGTTTCTAACATAGATGGCGGTGTAACTAACCTAAAAGTAGGTGTGGGTCTTACTGAAACTCACTTAGGTGATGATGTTTCCGATCTGGAAGTCGATGAAGGTATTTCTAACCTGGAAGTAGATAATAGTGATTCTAACCTGGAAGTAGATGGTGTTTCTAACCCGGAAGTATATATTGGTGTTCATAACCTGGAAGGAGATGCAAGAATAACTAATCTAAGGGGAGATGAAGCGAGGGAGGTTGATGAGGTAGATGAAGTGAGCACCGCTAGAGCTGTAGAGGCTGGGTCTGTGGGTGCAGCCACGCCTGCACACGTCGATCACCATGTGGAAGCACATATTGTGGATAGAGGGCAAGTCCGCACCACTGTGGGAGTTGGGGGAGATGCAGAAGCACAACCTCCAGGCATTGACACGTCTGACATTGCTGGGCTGGGCGATCAAACGACAACATCCGCTGTAGATCTGGAGGAGATGATAGGCAGTAGAGCTTTGGATAGTCATAATTTTGTGGACAGTAATGTTGTAGGCGTGGAGGAATTTATAGACAGTATTGTTGAAGGCATGGAGGAATTCTTGGTCAATAATGCTGTTGGTATGGGGGAATACATAGACAATAGTGTTGTAGGAATGGAGAAGTTCATAGACAGTGTGATAGGAATGGAGACATGCAAAGAAAGTAACAGTTTGCCAATGGGAGAATTTGTTGAACCTGGAGATGTGAAAGTCGAAGAGATCACTAAACACGCAGTGTTCGCAGTGGAAGAGTTAGAAAGGAAGAAACCCGCCATAATGGTTGACCTGACGGAAGCGGAAGCTGCGTGTGTCAGTGAGTCAGCAGACACGGAGATGGAGCCTGGGATGGTTGGAGACTGGAAGCTTCTAGCTGTGGAAGAGCTGGAGGCGACAGATGGTCGACATGATGCATGGAAAGGACTTGAGTGTCCAGAACTTGTCCAGCGAGCAGACTCCAAGTTTGTGGCAGCGTGGGCAGAGTTCGGTGTTGGCGAGAATGTGCATACGTCACCACATTCTGACGCCGTGTCGGCACCAGGCCACCTGGGGATATCCGACATGGCCGGGTCACATGATCTGTCGCGGTCTGGAAATATCGAGTCACGTGATGAGGAGGCAACTGAGACTACGACATCACGTGATTCTGAGATAATCGAGGCTACGACATCACGTGATTCTGAGATAACCGAGGCTACGACATCACGTGATTCTGAGGTAACTACGACATCACGTGATTCTGAGATAACTACGACATCACGTGATTCTGAGATAAATACGACATCACGTGATTCAGAAATAACTACGACATCACGTGACCAGAAGTTCTGTGATTCAACGTCACGTGATCAAGATGTCAGTGAAATTATGACCTCACGCGATTCGGAGGTAACCACGGATGAGGCAACAAGGTCACGTGACCTGGAGGTAGCCGAAGTCCTAGAACCGCGTGACACAGAAGTGGAGACACCGCACGTGCTGGCGACAGATTCTGACATGAAATCACCACATCTATTGGGCAGTTATGGGGTTGGGACACCAGGCGGTCTGGGGATATCTGCAGTTGCAGAAACATCTGAGCTGGATTCTTCTGAGGCCACATCTCGTGCTCTGGAGGTGCCTGAAGTTACGACATCACGAGAGGTGGAAATATCTGAAGTTATGACATCACGTGATATTACAGAATCACTCCAGTTTGTGGTATCTGAGGTCACGGAATCACACGATCCGTACGAGACGGAAATCACGGAATCACACGATCTGTACACGACGGAAGTCACGGAATCACGAGATCTGAAGGTTATGGATATGACAGTGTCACACCAACTGGAGGTCACAGAAGTGACAGCGTTAATGGGTGCGGAAGATGATGTGGTGGTCGAGACCAACGCCATTTATTCTGGAATAAGCGAACTGGAAAAATCACTTAACGAGAGACCAAAAAACGAGAAACTCAGTGAAATGGAAGAAACAAAAGATACGAAGAGACATGAAAGATCAGAACTAAATCTAGATTACACGGATCATACTGTTCGTGCGGACAAGCTTGAGTTAGGTCCGCTAATGGAGTCAGCAAACGTAGATACAGGCATAACGGAAAGCACGGAAATAGTCGAACTCGCACAAACGGAGATAGCCGAACTTGACACCACGGAGATAGCCGAACTTGTCACCACGGAGATAGCCGAACTTGTCACCACGGAGATAGCCGAACTTGTCACCACGGAGATAGCCGAACTCGAAAGCACGGAAAAAGCTGAGCTTGTCACCACGGAGATACCCGAACTTGTCACCGCGGAGATAGCCGAACTTGTCACCACGGAGATAGCCGAACATGTCACCACGGAGATAGCCGAACAAGCGAATATAAGAAACGAACCAGGAACACACACTGAAAGAAGCAGAAAATACAAACATAAAAGTGCAGCCAGCGGCACAAAAGATGTCAAACAGTGGACAGGAAAGAAGAGAAAAAAACGGAAAGTAACAGCACATTCGAAAGACTCTGAATTACAAGAGGGACTAAAATCAAAGCCAACCGAAGGCGGACGTGTGACTGAAGCTGTTGTATGTGCAGCTCTGTCACCACACCAGTCAGTTGACACGACACACGGTAAGTTGGATGACACAGGTGACATAGAACAGTCTAAACTTGATCAGGTGACGGATATCACAGGAAGTCTTGGAGCGGAGTTGATACCGAAAGTAAACTTACAGCTCGCTAAACTTGGAGGTCATCTAGAAACGGCTGATCTTGCTGGGAAAAGTCCACAGTTGTCTCATCTAGCAGAGGAATCCACAAAGGTTGCTGGTCAGTCAGAGGACGACACACTGATGGCTGAACTTACTGTGGACAGCTTACGAGTGGTTCGTGTAGCAGAACTAGACCGTTCATGTGTGATACATTTCACAGTAGAACCTCATGTAGCTCACCTCACAGTAAAACCTCAGGTAGCTGCTTTAGGAGAAGGACCTCACGTAGATCACATCACAGTAAAACCTCAGGTAGCTGCTTTAGGAGAAGGACCTCACGTAGATCACATCACAGTAAAACCTCAGGTAGCTGCTTTAGGAGAAGGACCTCACGTAGATCACATCACAGTAAAACCTCAGGTAGCTGCTTTAGGAGAAGGACCTCACGTAGATCACACCAAAGAAGAACCTCATGTAGATCACATCACAGAAGGACCTCAGGTAGTGCACCTAACAGAAGTACCTCAGGTAGTGGACCTAACAGAAGTACCTCAGGTAGTGGACCTAACAGAAGTACCTCAGGTAGTGCACCTAACAGAAGTACATCAGGTAGTGCACCTAACAGAAGTACCTCAGGTAGTGGACCTAACAGAAGTACCTCAGGTAGTGCACCTAACAGAAGTACCTCATGTAGTGCACCTAACAGAAGTACCTCAGGTAAAAGATCTAACAGAAGTACCTCAGGTAGTGGACCTAACAGAAGTACCTCAGGTAGTGCACCTAACAGAAGTACCTCAGGTAGTGCACCTAACAGAAGTACCTCAGGTAGAAGATCTAACAGAAGTACCTCAGGTAGAAGATCTAACAGAAGTACCTCAGGTAGAAGATCTAACAGAAATACCTCAGGTAGAAGATCTAACAGAAGTACCTCAGGTAGAAGATCTAACAGAAATACCTCAGGTAGTGCACCTAACAGAAGTACCTCAGGTAGAAGATCTAACAGAAGTACCTCAGGTAAAAGATCTAACAGAATTACCTCAGGTAGAAGATCTAACAGAAATACCTCAGGTAGTGCACCTAACAGAAGTACCTCAGGTAGAAGATCTAACAGAAGTACCTCAGGTAGAAGATTTAACAGAAGTACCTCAGGTAGAAGATCTAACAGAAGTACCTCAGGTAGAAGATCTAACAGAAGTACCTCAGGTAGAGGATCTAACAGAAGTACCTCAGGTAGAGGATCTAACAGAAGTACCTCAGGTAGTGCATCTAATAGAAGTACCTCAGGTAGAGGATCTAACAGAAGTACCTCAGGTAGAAGATCTAACAGAAGTACCTCAGGTAGAAGATCTAACAGAAGTACCTCAGGTAGTGGACCTAACAGAAGTACCTCAGGTAGTGGACCTAACAGAAGTACCTCAGGTAGTGGACCTAACAGAATCACCTCAGGTAGTGCACCTAACAGAAGTACCTCAGGTAGTGCACCTAATAGAAGTACCTCAGGTAGAAGATCTAACAGAAGTACCTCAGGTAGAAGATCTAACAGAAGTACCTCAGGTAGAAGATCTAACAGAAGTACCTCAGGTAAAAGATCTAACAGAATTACCTCAGGTAGAAGATCTAACAGAAATACCTCAGGTAGAAGATCTAACAGAAGTACCTCAGGTAGTGCACTTAACAGAAGTACCTCAGGTAGTAGATTTAACAGAAAAACCTCAGGTTGAAGATCTAACAGAAGTACCTCAGGTAGAAGATCTAACAGAAGTACCTCATGTAGTGCACTTAACAGAAGTACCTCAGGTAGTAGATTTAACAGAAGTACCTCAGGTTGAAGATCTAACAGAAGTACCTCAGGTAGAAGATCTAACAGAAGTACCTCAGTTAGTGGGTCTAACAGAATCACCTCAGTTATTTTATCTTACAGGAGTGTCTCAGGTAGTTGACCTTGAAACAGAAAACCATCAAGTCGTTGCTCTTGCAGGAAAAGAATATCTGAATTTATCAGAACTGGACGAAGAAACAGGTCCACAGATGACTGCCCAAACTGGTGAGGATCTACTACATGCATCAACTGGCCTGACAATAAATGTGAGACTTGTGGATTTAACAGAAGATGTTGATGTATGGGATCACACAGAAAGTCTAGATGTGGCTCACCAGGCGGACAAAGGTGTAGATGTCGCTGACCTGGCCGAAAAAGGTCTAGATGTGGCTGACCTGGCTGATAAAGGTCTAGATGTGGCTGACCTGGCGGACAAAGGTCTAGAGCTTGTTGACCTGGCAGAATTATTCCCGCAAACAAAAGAACTAGCCGACAATTATGACACTCAGCTTGCTGTTGAGCTAGAAGAGCAGCCCCAGACAGAAGAGCTAGCGAGAGGTTTTGAAGTAGAGGACACGATAGACGTTGATTTAAGCCTAACTGGTGTAGCTGGTGAATGCCAGCAGGGACCGGCGCCAGGAGACCCAGTTTCACGGGTAGCTGGATTACAAGAGGAATGCCGACACACATATTACGCAACAGAAGGGCTAGAGGTCGCCGAGCCAACAGAAGCATCTAGAGAGATTACAGATCTAACCGAGGCAGCTCCATGGTTAGGGGACTTGGTAAAAGTCGCGCTAGATGATGTCGATATAGTAGACGGAGTCCCAGAGATTGTCGCTTTAATAGAAGCTGCTCCAGAGATTGTCGATATAGTAGAAGCTGCTCCAGAGATTGTCGATATAGTAGAAGCTGCTCCAGAGATTGTCGATATAGTAGAAGCTGCTCCAGAGATTGTCGATCTAATAGAAGCTGCTCCAGATGTTGTTGATCTAATAGAAGCAGCTCCAGAGTTTGTCGATCTAATAACAGCTGCTCCAGAGATTGTCGATCTAATAGAAGCTGCTCCAGATGTTGTCGATCTAATAGAAGCAGCTCCAGAGTTTGTCGATCTAATAACAGCTGCTCCAGAGATTGTCGATCTAAAAGAAGCTACTCCAGATAATATAGATCTAATAGAAGCTGCTCCAGAGATTGTCGATCTAACAGAAGCAACTCCAGAGATTGTAGATCTAATAGAAGCTGCTCCAGAGTTTGTCGATCTAACAGAAGCAACTCCAGAGATTGTAGATCTAACAGAAGCAACTCCAGAGGTTGTAGATCTAATAGAAGCTGCTCTAGAGGTTGTCTATCTAATACAAGATGCTCTAGAGGTTGTCGATCTATCAGAAGCAGCTCCAGAGATTGTCAAGCCTCTAGAAGAAGTTGCAGGGATTGCACATCTAGTGGAAGCAACACTACAGACTGCCAGCCTAACAGAAGGCGTTCCAGATGCTGACTTCCTAATAGAAACAGTCCTAGATGTTGTCAATCTAATAGAATCAACTCCGGAGATTGTAGATCTAACTGAAGCAACTCCAGAGATTGTAGATCTAATAGAAGCAGCTCCAGAGATTGTAGATCTAATAGAAGCAGCTCCAGAGATTGTAGATCTAACTGAAGCAACTCCAGAGATTGTAGATCTAACTGAAGCAACTCCAGAGATTGTAGATCTAATAGAAGCAGCTCCAGAGATTGTGGATCTAACTGAAGCAGCTCCAGATAATATAGATCTAACAGAGGCAGCTCCAGAGATTGTAGATCTAATAGAAGCAACTCCAGAGATTGTAGATCTAATAGAAGCAGCTCCAGAGATTGTAGATCTAATAGAAGCAGCTCCAGAGATTGTAGATCTAATAGAAGCAGCTCCAGAGATTGTAGATCTAATAGAAGCAGCTCCAGATAATATAGATCTAATAGAAGCAGCTCCAGAGATTGTAGATCTAATAGAAGCAGCTCCAGAGAATGAAGATCTAATAGAAAGAGGTCCAGAGGTTGTCGATGTACTAGAATGTCGTCAGATAGCTGACCTAACTGAAGCAGGACAACGTGTAGCTGACACAATAGGAGATGGCCTGCAGGTAGATGACCTAACAGAGGGCCCTCGGGTAGATTACCTAACAGAAGGCCTACAGGTAGATTACCTAACAGAAGGCCTACAGGTAGATTACCTAACAGAAGGCCTACAGGTAGATTACCTAACAGAAGGCCTACAGGTAGATTACCTAACAGAAGGCCCACAGGTAGATTTCCTAACAGAAAGCCCACAGGTAGATTTCCTAACAGAAGGCCCACAGGTAGATTTCCAAACAGAAAGCCCGCGGGTAGATTACTTAACAGAAGGCCCGCGGGTAGATTACCTAACAGAAGGCCCACAGGTAGATTACCTAACAGAAGGCCCACAGGTAGATTTCCTAACAGAAGGCCCACAGGTAGATTACCTAACAGAAGGCCCACAGGTAGATTTCCTAACAGAAGGCCCACAGGTAGATTACCAAACAGAAAGCCCGCGGGTAGATTACCTAACAGAAGGCCCGCGGGTAGATTACCTAACAGAAGGCCCACAGGTAGATTACCTAACAGAAGGCCCGCGGGTAGATTACCTAACAGAAGGCCCACAGGTAGATTACCTAACAGAAGGCCCACAGGTAGATTACCTAACAGAAGGCCCACAGGTAGATTACCTAACAGAGGGCCCGCGGGTAGATTACCTAACAGAAGACCCACAGGTAGATTACCTAACAGAAGGCCCACAGGTAGATTACCTAACAGAAGGCCCGCGGGTAGATTACCTAACTGAAGGCCCGCGGGTAGATTACCTAACAGAAGGCCCACATGTAGATTACCTAACAGAAGGCCCACAGGTAGATTTCCTAACAGAAGGCTCACAGGTAGATTACCAAACAGAAAGCCGCGGTAGATTACCTAACAGAAGGCCCGCGGGTAGATTACCTAACAGAAGGCCCACAGGTAGATTACCTAACAGAAGGCCCACATGTAGATTTCCTAACAGAAGGCCTACAGGTAGATTTCCTAACAAAAGGCCCACAGGTAGATTACCTAACCGAAGGACCACAGGTAGACTACCTAACCGAAAGCCCACTGGTAGATTACCTAACTGAAGGCTCACAGGTAGATTACCTAACCGAAGGCCCACAGGTAGATTACATAACAGAAGGCCAATGGATAGATTACCTAGCTGAAGGAGGCCCACGGGTAGATTATCTAGCAGGGGATGTCTCTCAATTAGCTGGCCCAGCGGAGAAAGATTTCCAGATCTGTGACCTATCCGACCAACGTCCACATGAAGATAACATACCAGGGGGAGATACGCAGATCGCAGACCAAATAGACGAAGGTCTGCAGTTAGTTGGCACGACAGAAGGCGATTCACAGCTTACTGAGCTCAGAGACAATGATCGACCTGTTGCTGACCTAGCAGGAATAGTTGGACACTTGGATGACCAGGCAGGTCTAGACCGTCCGGAGCTAGCGGACTTCGCAGGAAGTCCTTGGGTAACTGACCTGACTGTGGAAGGTCCTCAAGTAACCGACCTGACAGTGGAAGGTCCTTGGATAACTGAACTGACAGTGGACCGTTTAGAGGTAGAATTGGTGGACGAAGTCTCAAATGAAGATAACCTCGCAGGAGAGGAAGAACTGCCATGTGTAGATGCTCTAGAAGGAGAAGAGGAAGAACTGCCATGTGTAGCTGCTCTAGAAGGGGAAGAACTGCCATGTGTAGCTGCTCTAGAAGAGGAAGAACTGCCATGTGTAGCTGCTCTAGAAGAGGAAGAGGAAGAACTGCCATGTGTAGCTGCTCTAGAAGGGGAAGAGGAAGAACTGCCATGTGTAGCTGCTCTAGAAGAGGAAGAACTGCCATGTGTAGCTGCTCTAGAAGAGGAAGAACTGCCATGTGTAGCTGCTCTAGAAGAGGAAGAGGAAGAACTGCCATGTGTAGCTGCTCTAGAAGAGGAAGAGGAAGAACTGCAATGTGTAGCTGCTCTAGAAGAGGAAGAACTGCCATGTGTAGCTGCTCTAGAAGAGGAAGAGGAAGAACTGCCATGTGTAGCTGCTCTAGAAGAGGAAGAGGAAGAACTGCCATGTGTAGCTGCTCTAGAAGAGGAAGAACTGCCATGTGTAGCTGCTCTAGAAGAGGAAGAACTGCCATGTGTAGCTGCTCTAGAAGAGGAAGAGGAAGAAACTGCCATGTGTAGCTGCTCTAGAAGAGGAAGAGGAAGAACTGCCATGTGTAGCTGCTCTAGAAGAGGAAGAGGAAGAACTGCCATGTGTAGCTGCTCTAGAAGAGGAAGAGGAAGAACTGCCATGTGTAGCTGCTCTAGAAGAGGAAAAGGAAGAACTGCCATGTGTAGCTGCTCTAGAAGAGGAAGAACTGCCATGTGTAGCTGCTCTAGAAGGGGAAGAACTGCCATGTGTAGCTGCTCTAGAAGAGGAAGAACTGCCATGTGTAGCTGCTCTAGAAGAGGAAGAACTGCCATGTGTAGCTGCTCTAGAAGAGGAAGAACTGCCATGTGTAGCTGCTCTAGAAGAGGAAGAACTGCCATGTGTAGCTGCTCTAGAAGAGGAAGAGGAAGAACTGCCATGTGTAGCTGCTCTAGAAGAGGAAGAGGAAGAACTGCCATGTGTAGCTGCTCTAGAAGAGGAAGAACTGCCATGTGTAGCTGCTCTAGAAGAGGAAGAACTGCCATGTGTAGCTGCTCTAGAAGAGGAAGAACTGCCATGTGTAGCTGCTCTAGAAGAGGAAGAACTGCCATGTGTAGCTGCTCTAGAAGAGGAAGAGGAAGAACTGCCATGTGTAGCTGCTCTAGAAGAGGAAGAACTGCCATGTGTAGCTGCTCTAGAAGAGGAAGAGGAAGAACTGCCATGTGTAGCTGCTCTAGAAGAGGAAGAACTGCCATGTGTAGCTGCTCTAGAAGAGGAAGAGGAAGAACTGCCATGTGTAGCTGCTCTAGAAGAGGAAGAGGAAGAACTGCCATGTGTAGCTGCTCTAGAAGAGGAAGAGGAAGAACTGCCATGTGTAGCTGCTCTAGAAGAGAAAGAACTGCCATGTGTAGCTGCTCTAGAAGAGGAAGAGGAAGAACTGCCATGTGTAGCTGCTCTAGAAGAGGAAGAACTGCCATGTGTAGCTGCTCTAGAAGAGGAAGAGGAAGAACTGCCATGTGTAGCTGCTCTAGAAGAGGAAGAACTGCCATGTGTAGCTGCTCTAGAAGAGGAAGAACTGCCATGTGTAGCTGCTCTAGAAGAGGAAGAACTGCCATGTGTAGCTGCTCTAGAAGAGGAAGAGGAAGAACTGCCATGTGTAGCTGCTCTAGAAGAGGAAGAACTGCCATGTGTAGCTGCTCTAGAAGAGGAAGAACTGCCATGTGTAGCTGCTCTAGAAGAGGAAGAACTGCCATGTGTAGCTGCTCTAGAAGAGGAAGAACTGCCATCTGTAGCTGCTCTAGAAGAGGAAGAACTGCCATCTGTAGCTGCTCTAGAAGAGGAAGAGGAAGAACTGCCATGTGTAGCTGCTCTAGAAGAGGAAGAACTGCCATGTGTAGTTGCTCTAGAAGAGGAAGAGGAAGAGGAAGAACTGCCATGTGTAGCTGCTCTAGAAGAGGAAGAACTGCCATGTGTAGCTGCTCTAGAAGAGGAAGAACTGCCATGTGTAGCTGCTCTAGAAGAGGAAGAACTGCCATGTGTAGCTGCTCTAGAAGAGGAAGAGGAAGAACTGCCATGTGTAGCTGCTCTAGAAGAGGAAGAACTGCCATGTGTAGCTGCTCTAGAAGAGGAAGAACTGCCATGTGTAGCTGCTCTAGAAGAGGAAGAACTGCCATGTGTAGCTGCTCTAGAAGAGGAAGAACTGCCATGTGTAGCTGCTCTAGAAGAGGAAGAACTGCCATGTGTAGCTGCTCTAGAAGAGGAAGAGGAAGAACTGCCATGTGTAGCTGCTCTAGAAGAGGAAGAGGAAGAACTGCCATGTGTAGCTGCTCTAGAAGAGGAAGAACTGCCATGTGTAGCTGCTCTAGACGAGGAAGAACTGCCATGTGTAGCTGCTCTAGAAGAGGAAGAACTGCCATGTGTAGCTGCTCTAGAAGAGGAAGAGAAGAACTGCCATGTGTAGCTGCTCTAGAAGAGGAAGAGGAAGAACTGCCATGTGTAGCTGCTCTAGAAGAGGAAGAGGAAGAACTGCCATGTGTAGCTGCTCTAGAAGGGGAAGAACTGCCATGTGTAGCTGCTCTAGAAGAGGAAGAGGAAGAACTGCCATGTGTAGCTGCTCTAGAAGAGGAAGAACTGCCATGTGTAGCTGCTCTAGAAGAGGAAGAGGAAGAACTGCCATGTGTAGCTGCTCTAGAAGAGGAAGAACTGCCATGTGTAGCTGCTCTAGAAGGGGAAGAGGAAGATCTGCCATGTGTAGCTGCTCTAGAAGAGGAAGAACTGCCATGTGTAGCTGCTCTAGAAGAGGAAGAACTGCCATGTGTAGCTGCTCTAGAAGGGGAAGAGGAAGAACTGCCATGTGTAGCTGCTCTAGAAGAGGAAGAACTGCCATGTGTAGCGCTCTAGAAGAGGAAGAACTGCCATGTGTAGCTGCTCTAGAAGGGGAAGAGGAAGAACTGCCATGTGTAGCTGCTCTAGAAGAGGAAGAACTGCCATGTGTAGCTGCTATAGAAGGGGAAGAACTGCCATGTGTAGCTGCTCTAGAAGGGGAAGAGGAAGAACTGCCATGTGTAGCTGCTCTAGAAGAGGAAGAACTGCCATGTGTAGCTGCTCTAGAAGAGGAAGAACTGCCATGTGTAGCTGCTCTAGAAGAGGAAGAGGAAGAACTGCCATGTGTAGCTGCTCTAGAAGAGGAAGAACTGCCATGTGTAGCTGCTCTAGAAGAGGAAGAGGAAGAACTGCCATGTGTAGCTGCTCTAGAAGAGGAAGAACTGCCATGTGTAGTTGCTCTAGAAGAGGAAGAGGAAGAGAAGAACTGCCATGTGTAGCTGCTCTAGAAGAGGAAGAACTGCCATGTGTAGCTGCTCTAGAAGAGGAAGAACTGCCATGTGTAGCTGCTCTAGAAGAGGAAGAACTGCCATGTGTAGCTGCTCTAGAAGAGGAAGAGGAAGAACTGCCATGTGTAGCTGCTCTAGAAGGGGAGAGAACTGCCATGTGTAGCTGCTCTAGAAGAGGAAGAACTGCCATGTGTAGCTGCTCTAGAAGGGGAAGAACTGCCATGTGTAGCTGCTCTAGAAGAGGAAGAACTGCCATGTGTAGCTGCTCTAGAAGAGGAAGAACTGCCATGTGTAGCTGCTCTAGAAGAGGAAGAGGAAGAACTGCCATGTGTAGCTGCTCTAGAAGAGGAAGAACTGCCATGTGTAGCTGCTCTAGAAGAGGAAGAACTGCCATGTGTAGCTGCTCTAGAAGGGGAAGAACTGCCATGTGTAGCTGCTCTAGAAGAGGAAGAACTGCCATGTGTAGCTGCTCTAGAAGGGGAAGAGGAAGAACTGCCATGTGTAGCTGCTCTAGAAGGGGAAGAGGAAGAACTGCCATGTGTAGCTGCTCTAGAAGAAGAGGAAGAAACTGCCATGTGTAGCTGCTCTAGAAGAGAAGAACTGCCATGTGTAGCTGCTCTCAGAAGAGGAAGAACTGCCATGTGTAGCTGCTCTAGAAGGGGAAGAGGAAGAACTGCCATGTGTAGCTGCTCTAGAAGAGGAAGAACTGCCATGTGTAGCTGCTCTAGAGAGGAAGAACTGCCATGTGTAGCTGCTCTAGAAGAGGAAGAACTGCCATGTGTAGCTGCTCTAGAAGAGGAAGAACTGCCATGTGTAGCTGCTCTAGAAGAGGAAGAACTGCCATGTGTAGCTGCTCTAGAAGAGGAAGAACTGCCATGTGTAGCTGCTCTAGAAGGGGAAGAGGAAGAACTGCCATGTGTAGCTGCTCTAGAAGAGGAAGAACTGCCATGTGTAGCTGCTCTAGAAGAGGAAGAACTGCCATGTGTAGCTGCTCTAGAAGAGGAAGAACTGCCATGTGTAGCTGCTCTAGAAGAGGAAGAACTGCCATGTGTAGCTGCTCTAGAAGAGGAAGAACTGCCATGTGTAGCTGCTCTAGAAGGGGAAGAGGAAGAACTGCCATGTGTAGCTGCTCTAGAAGAGGAAGAACTGCCATGTGTAGCTGCTCTAGAAGAGGAAGAACTGCCATGTGTAGCTGCTCTAGAAGAGGAAGAACTGCCATGTGTAGCTGCTCTAGAAGAGGAAGAACTGCCATGTGTAGCTGCTCTAGAAGAGGAAGAACTGCCATGTGGTAGCTGCTCTAGAAGAGGAGTAACTGCCATGGTGTAGCTGCTCTAGAAGAGGAAGGAACTGCCATGTGTAGCTGCTCTAGAAGAGGGAAGAAACTGCCATGTGTAGCTGCTCTAGAAGGGGAAAACTGCCATGTGTAGAGCTGCTCTAGAAGAGGAAGAACTGCCATGTGTATCTGCTCTAGAAGAGGAGAACTGCCATGGTGTAGCTGCTCTAGAGAGGAAAGACTGCCATGTGTAGCTGCTCTAGAGAAGAGGAAGAAACTGCCATGTTGTAGCTGCTCTAGAAGAGGAAGAAACTGCCATGTTAGCTGCTCTAGAAAGAGGAAGAACTGCCATGTGTAGCTGCTCTAGAAGAGAAGAACTGCCATGTGTAGCTGCTCTAAAAGAGGAAGAACTGCCATGTGTAGCTGCTCTAGGAAGAGGGAGAACATGCCATGTGTACTGCTCTAGAAGAGGAAGAACTGCCAGTGTGTAGCTGCCTCTAGAAAGAAGGAAGACTGCCATGGTGTAGCTGTGCTCTAGAAGGGGAAGTCGGAAGAACTGCCATGTGTTAAGCTGCGTCTAGAAGAGGAGAGCACTGCCATGTGTAGCTGCTCTAGAAGAGGAAGAACTGGCCATGTGTAGCTGACTCTAGTGAAGAAGTGAAGAACTGCATGTGTAGCCTGCTCTAGAAGGGAGAAGACCTGCCATGTGTAGACTGCTTTAGACAGAGGAAGATACTGCCATGTGCAGACTGCGTCTAGAAGAGGCAACACTGAGCAAGAACTGCCCAATGGTGTAGCTGCCTCATAGAAGAGGAATACACTGCCATGGTAGCTGCTCTAGAAGAGGAAGAACTGCATGTGTAGCTGCTCTAGAAGAGTAAGAACTGCCATGTGTAGCTGCTCTAGAAGAGGAAGAACTGCCATGTGTAGCTTGCTCTAGAAGAGGAAGAACTGCCATGTGTAGCTGCTCTAGAAGAGGGAAGAACTGCCATAGTGCTAGCTGCTCTATGAAGAGGAAGAACTGCCATGTGTAGCTGCCTCTAGAAGGGGAAGAACTGCCATGTGTAGCTGCTCTAGAAGAGGAAGAACTGCCATGTGTAGCTGCTCTAGAAGAGGAAGAACTGCCATGTGTAGCTAGCTCTAGAAGGGGAAGAGGAAGAACTGCCATGTGTAGCTGCTCTAGAAGAGGAAGAACTGCCATGTGTAGCTGCTCTAGAAGGGAAGAGGAAGAACTGCCATGTGTAGCTGCTCTAGAAGGGAAGAGGAAGAACTGCCATGGTGTAGCTGCTCTAGAAGAGGAAGAACTGCCATGTGTAGCTGCTCTAGAAGAGGAAGAACTGCCATGTGTAGCTGCTCTAGAAGAGGAAGAGGAAGAACTGCCATGTGTAGCTGCTCTAGAAGAGGAAGAGGAAGAACTGCCATGTGTAGCTGCTCTAGAAGAGGAAGAACTGCCATGTGTAGCTGCTCTAGAAGAGGAAGAACTGCCATGTGTAGCTGCTCTAGAAGAGGAAGAACTGCCATGTGTAGCTGCTCTAGAAGGGGAAGAGGAAGAACTGCCATGTGTAGCTGCTCTAGAAGAGGAAGAACTGCCATGTGTAGCTGCTCTAGAAGAGGAAGAACTGCCATGTGTAGCTGCTCTAGAAGAGGAAGAGGAAGAACTGCCATGTGTAGTTGCTCTAGAAGGGGAAGAGGAAGAACTGCCATGTGTAGCTGCTCTAGAAGGGGAAGAGGAAGAACTGCCATGTGTAGCTGCTCTAGAAGAGGAAGAACTGCCATGTGTAGCTGCTCTAGAAGAGGAAGAACTGCCATGTGTAGCTGCTCTAGAAGAGGAAGAGGAAGAACTGCCATGTGTAGCTGCTCTAGAAGAGGAAGAGGAAGAACTGCCATGTGTAGCTGCTCTAGAAGAGGAAGAACTGTCATGTGTAGCTGCTCTAGAAGAGGAAGCACTGCCATGTGTAGCTGCTCTAGAAGAGGAAGAACTGCCATGTGTAAGCTGCTCTAGAAGGGGAAGAGGAAGAACTGCCATGTGTAGTTGCTCTAGAAGAGGAAGAAACTGCCATGTGTAGCTGCTCTAGAAGAGGAAGAACTGCCATGTGTAGCTGCTCTAGAAGAGGAAGAGGAAGAACTGCCATGTGTAGCTGCTCTAGAAGGGGAAGAGGAAGAACTGCCATGTGTAGCTGCTCTAGAAGGGGAAGAGGAAGAACTGCCATGTGTAGCTGCTCTAGAAGAGGAAGAACTGCCATGTGTAGCTGCTCTAGAAGGGGAAGAGGAAGAACTGCCATGTGTAGCTGCTCTAGAAGAGGAAGAACTGCCATGTGTAGCTGCTTTAGAGAGGAAAAGAACTGCCATGTGTAGCTGCCTCTAGAAGGGGAAAGAGGAAGAACTGCCATGTGTAGCTGCTCTAGAAGAGGAAGAACTGCCATGTGTAGCTGCTCTAGAAGGGGAAGAACTGCCATGTGTATCTGCTCTAGAAGAGGAAGAACTGCCATGTGTAGCTGCTTTAGAAGAGGAAGAACTGCCATGTGTATCTGCTCTAGAAGAGGAAGAACTGCCATGTGTATCTGCTCTGGACGGGGAAAGTCTGAAGGTGGCTCAGCTTGTAGGTGAAAGTCGACAGGAAGCAGCCAGGGGAACAATTGCACAGATAGCAGACGGCATGGAGTTAGCTGGCCTGCTGGAGGACGATCTTCTTGGGCGTGAGATCGTGGACAGTTTACAGGGAGCTAAGACTGTAATAGAATCACAGGTCTCTGACCTAGCAGACGTTGATTCATGGGTATATATCATAGAAGAAGAATGTCAGCGTGTAATTGACTTAATAGAAGTAAATGATACCGAGACAGCTGACCAAGCACAAGTGTTAGATGTAGCCGATCTAGACATTTTCGGTCAGCTGGATTTGGATCAAGTATTAGGTCTACAAGTAACTGGCCTCACAGAAGGAGGTCCACCTTCAACTGGTCTCACAGAAGTAGGTCCACCTTCAACTGGTCTGACAGAAGAATATCTACGGGAATATATACAAATGGGTCATACAGTTAAAGAGGGTGTTCACCTCACAGACGAGAAGGGTCTATATTTAGATGTCCCAGCAGCTTGCCGACACTCAAATCTAGGAGAAGAAGGTTCACAAATGGCTAACAGGCCTGAGCCAACCCGAGAACGAGCTGTGCTTGCAGTAGAAAATGTGCAAGTATTCAAGATCAGAAACAGTTCATCGGTAGCTGATGTTCTAGAGAACAGTCCACGGACATGCTACACAGTAGAAGGTGAGTCGCAGATGGTTGAACTAACAAACGTCCTAGATATGGCTGGACCGGTGGTAGATGTCGCTGAAGATCTCAGTGAGGCTGAGCTAGCAGAAGATTTAGGTGTGGCTAGGATAGCAGAGGATCTAGGTGCGACTGAGCTAGCAGAAGACCATGATGTGGCTGATCTAGTAGAACAAGAAGCGGTTCAGCCAGCAGAAGATATAGATTCGGCTAGACCAGCAAAAGATTTAGATGTGGCTGGACTATCGACAGATCTAGGTGTGGCTGGGCTAGCAGAAGATCTAAATGTGGCTGGAATGGTAGAACAAGAAGCGGCTAGGCTAGCAGAAGATCTAGATGTGGCTGGAATGGTAGAACAAGCGACAAGGCTAGCAGAAGATCTAGATGTGGCTGGAATGGTAGAACAAGCGACAAGGCTAGCAGAAGATCTAGATGTGGCTGTAATTGTAGAACAAGCGACAAGGCTAGCAGAAGATCTAGATGTGGCTGGAATGGTAGAACAAGCGACATGGCTAGCAGAAGATCTAGATGTGGCTGGAATGGTAGAACAAGCGACAAGGCTAGCAGAAGATCTAGATGTGGCTGGAATGGTAGAACAAGCGACACGACTAGCAGAAGATCTAGATGTGGCTGGAATTGTAGAACAAGCGACAAGGCTAGCAGAAGATCTAGATGTGGCTGGAATTGTAGAACAAGCGACAAAGCTAGCAGAAGATCTAGATGTGGCTGGAATGGTAGAACAAGAAGCGGCAAGGCTAGCAGATCTAAGTGTGGCTGGGCAAGCAGAAGATCTATGTGTGGTTGGGCAGGCAGAAGATCTATGTGTGGTTGGGCAGGCAGAAGATCTATGTGTGGTTGGGCAGGCAGAAGATCTATGTGTGGTTGGGCAGGCAGAAGATCTATGTGTGGTTGAGCAGGCAGAAGAACAAGATGTGGCTGGACTACTAGAAGAAGAAGAGGCTGAGCTAGCAGAAGAGCTAGGTTTTGCTAGACTAGCAGAAAATCTAGATTTGGCTGCATTGGCAAAAGATTTAGATGTGGCTAGACCAGCGGAAGATCTAGGTATGGCTGGGTTGGCAGAAGAACAAGATGTGGCTGGACTTGTGGAACAAGGTGCGGCTTGGCTAGGTGAAGAATGTTCACCATTAGTTAGCCTCATGAAAATAGCTCCATGGGAGGGTGGCCTGGAAAATGTAGATCTCGAGGCGGGAATACAAGAAGGCATAAGCAACATAGACAAGGCTGAAGCAATAGATATTGATGCTGAACATACCCAACAGACACTTGTTGGTTACTTCGAAGATATTGATCAAATCAATATTTGTTACTTTGAAGATGATGATCAAACCAGTGTTGGTGATTTGGATATAGTTGATCAAACCAAAGTTGGTGACTTAAACAATGTTGATCAAACAAAAGTTGGTGATTGGGACTTTGTTAATGAAACCAAAGTTGGTGAATTGGATATTGTTGATCAAATCAAAGTTGGTGTTTGGGATATTGTTGATCAAATCAAAGTTGGTATCTTGGAAGATATTGATCAAACCAAAGTTGGTGACTTAAAAGATGTTTATCAAATCAAAGTTGGTGATTGGGATATTGTTCATCAAATAAAAGTTGGTGATTTGGAAGATGATGAAAAGAAAATGTATGACTCGAAATTTGACGATCAAAATAAAGCCGTGTTTGTGCAACTTGCAGAAATAGAGAACCCTTCAGTGGATGGAGTGGCTGAAGTTCACGGTTCCAGTCTAGGCGGACACAGAGAGAAAGAAGTGGCAGGCGAAGCAATGGAGGAAGCAGAGTTCATGGAGCAAGGAACAATGACAGCACTAGAGAGCAACATGCAAGGCGACATGGGGGAGTTACAGAACAAAGAGGAAGAAATTAACGGGCTGGAGAGCCAAGAACATAAAGAAGTAACAAAACTGAAAAATAAAGAA
Source organism: Cepaea nemoralis (assembly GCA_014155875.1). Classification (NCBI taxonomy): domain Eukaryota; kingdom Metazoa; phylum Mollusca; class Gastropoda; order Stylommatophora; family Helicidae; genus Cepaea; species Cepaea nemoralis. The sequence goes on along the minus strand of JACEFZ010022298.1, from coordinate 49,511 downwards.
CGGAAAGAAATGAGAGAATTGAAGATTGAAGAACAGGAAGAAACGACGAAAATGGAGAGTGGGGAACAAGAGGAAATGAATGAACCGATTGATGAAGAAGAGGAAAGAATGAACGATTCGATCAGCACACAACTGGAAGAATTTAAAGAGCCGATCAGCGAAGAATGGGAAGAAATCAAAGAACTGATCAGCGAAGCACTAGGAGAAATGAAAGAATCGATCAGCGAAGAACATGAAGAAATAAAAGAATCAGATGTCGAAGACATTTCTGAAATTATGGGAATGGAGATCAAGGAACAAGAAAACATAAGTGCACTGGTGTGTGAAGTACAGGAAGAAATGAAAGAACCAGACAGTGAAGTACAGGAAGAATTTAATGAGCTAGATAATAAAGTACAGGATGAAATGAAAGAACCAGACAGTGAAGTACAGGAAGAATTTAATGAGCTAGATAATAAAGTACAGGATGAAATGAAAGAACCAGACAGTGAAGTACAGGAAGAATTTAATGAGCTAGATAATAAAGTACAGGATGAAATGAAAGAACTAGAAAGCGAAGAATTGTTCAGCGAAGAACGGGAAGAAATGAAAGAATCAATCAGCGAAGAACGGGAAGAAATGAAAGAATCAGAGTTTGACGACATTTCTGAAATTAAGGGAATGGAGATCAAGGAGCAAAAAGACAACATTGTACTGGAGGAAATGAAAGAATTAGATAGCCACGTACAGGAAGAAATGAAAGAACTATATTACGAAGTACAGGAAGAACTGAAAGAACTATATTACGAAGTACAGGAAGAAATGAAAGAACTAGATAGCCATGTACAGGAAGAAATGAAAGAACTAGATTACGAAGTACAGGAAGAAATGAAAGAACTAGATTACGAAGTACAGGAAGAAATGAAAGAACTACGTGGCCATGTACAGTTAGAAATGAAAGAACTAGAAAAAGAAGTGCAGGATGAAATGAAAGAACTAGAAAACGAAGTGCAGGATGAAATGAAAGAACTAGAAAACGAAGTGCAGGATGAAATGAAAGAACTAGATAACGAAGTGCAGGATGAAATGAAAGAACTAGAAAAAGAAGTGCAGGATGAAATGAAAGAACTAGAAAAAGAAGTGCAGGATGAAATGAAAGAACTAGAAAACGAAGTGCAGGATGAAATGAAAGAACTAGATAACGAAGTGCGTGAAAAAATGAAAGAACTAGAAAACAAAGAGCGTAAAGAATTCAAAAAACTTAAGAACGAACAATTTATAGATGTGAAACGATTTGAGAGCAAAGAAGAGGAAGAAATTAATGATTTTACGTATGAAGAACAGGAAGACATGAAAGACAATGAATCAGAAGAAATGAAAGAACCGGACAATGAATCAGAAGAAATGAAAGAACCGGACAATGAATCAGAAGAAATGAAAGAACGGGATAATGGATCAGAAGAAATGAAAGAACCGGACAATGAATCAGAAGAAACCAGAGAACTGGATGAGAAAGAACGGGAAGAAATTAATTATGCAGAGGATGGCGAGCCGGACGTAATAACGAACTTAAAGAACACAGAACAAAACGTCGCGATAGAACCTGGCAAAGAAGAATCAGGAGAGACACTAGAAGTAGATGGCAAAGGCTGGGAAGAAATAAACACACAGAATATAGAAGAATTAGAAGAGTCGTTAACAGTTTGCAACAAAGTACTCGCAGACAAGACAGAACTAACGAAAAAAGAAATGAATGAAACACAAGAACCGATGACTGAAGAACTTTCCGACACCAGAGAATCGACGAATGATGAACTCGGTTACAGAGAATTTCCAGCCAGAGAAGAAGTAGAGAAAGGAGTGTGGACAGAAATACATGAATGGGTAATAGAGATGCTAGAAGAAACAGGAGAGCAGGAATTACAGGAACTGTCGGGAAAAAGAGCTATGGGGGACCTGAAGGACAGGAGAGAAGAACGGGAAATGACAGATGTGGGAAATGAAGGACTGACAGAAAGAGAAGATGAGTCCGTGGGTGGGATGAAAGGAAGACAAGATAAATATACAAGTGAGGCGGCACGAAGAACAGGTAAGAATTCACATGAGGCAGCAGAAAGAACAGATACGGGCGTAGGTGAGGCTGAAGAAAGAACAGATAAGGGCGTAGGTGAGGCTGAAGAAAGAACAGATAAGGGCGTAGGTGAGGCTGAAGAAAGAACTGATAAGATTAATCATGAAGCAACAGAAAGAACATACAAGATTAATCTTGAGGCAGTAGAAAAAGCAGGTCAAGAATTATGCGAGGCCGAAGAAAGAACAGTTAAGGGTGTAGATGAGACTGAAGAGAGAACTGATAAGGAAATAATTGAGACAGCGGAAAGAGCAAATGCGGGTGTAGATCAGGCTTACGAAGAAAAGGCTAAAGATAATGTTGAGGCGCAAGGAATACAATATAATCCCACCAGTGAAGCGCAAGAAAGACACTATAATCATACCAGTGAGGGGCAATATGATGATATCAATAAGGACCGAAAATTTGACCATACAGGAATGTATGAACTGGCACGAGGAGGCGATGGGGTCATGGCTGTTGTGCCAGAAATAGAAGAAGCCATGGATGATCTGTTTGTGGGCAGAGATGCTGGTCTGCCCAAGATTGTGAGATACCACTCTCCTGACACCCCTAAACAGACAGAAGCGAATACTGGTGATACTTTGCCTGTGGATGCTGGGGAACATTGGGCAGTCCCTCACTCAGACCAGGCCATGGATGCTGGGAGAGTCACACTGTCAACTACGGTCGATGGGGATAGTGATCAGCATCAGCAGATGCCAGGTTTGGAGGGAGAAGAGGCTGAAGACACTCTGCTTTGGGTTGTGGACAATATGGATCAAACGAGAGGTGCAGACATGCCAGCTGTGGCAGACATTGGTGATCCGGGGATACGTGCTCTCACGGCAGCAACAACAGAAAGGGGAGCAGTGGAAGTCGAAGACAGCAATGCAGAAGAAATAGACGTGGCATTGGAGCAAGGAAAGGAAATAGATGTGGCGTTAGAAGAGAGAGAAGAAATAGACGTGACGTTAGAGGAGAGAGAAGAAATCGGCGTTCCATTAGAAGAGAGCGAAGAAATAGACGTGGCACTAGAAGAGAGAGAAGAAATAGACGTGGCACTAGAAGAGAGAGAAGAAATAGACGTGGCACTAGAAGAGAGAGAAGAAATAGACGTGGCACTAGAAGAGAGAGAAGAAATAGACGTGGCACTAGAAGAGAGCGAAGAAATAGACGTGAAATTAGAAGAGATAGAAGAATTAGATGTGGAATTAGAAGACAGAGAAATAATAAACGTGGCACTAGAAGAGAGAGAAGAAATAGACGTGGCACTAGAAGAGAGAGAAGAAATAGACGTGGCACTAGAAGAGAGAGAAGAGATATATGTGAAATTAGAAGAGATAAAAGAATTAGATGTGGAATTAGAAAGAGAAATAATAAACGTGGAATTAGAAGAAAGAGAAGAGATAGACGTGGAATCAGAAGAAAGACAAGAAATGGTCGTGGAATTAGAGGAGAGAGGAGAAATAGACGTGGCACTAGAAGAGAGAGAAGAAATGGTTGCGGAATTAGAAAAGAGAGAAGCGCGAGATGTGGAGCTAGAGGAGAAAGACACACAGGATGTTAAGTTCAGTAGCCTCGTGGAAATTGAAGTGTTGAAGTTAACAAGCGAGGGCAGTAACGTGCCAGAGGTCACTCAACTGGAACTGAAAGTCATTCAACCGGACATAGCTGGACGGGCGCTTGATGAATTCAAGGAGTCAAATGCAAAGGACGTTGGGGTTGATGAAGTCAAGGGGTCAGATGTAAATGGCCTTGAGGTTGATGAATTCAAGGAATCTGATGTAAATGACTTAGAATTTGGTGAAGTCAACGCGTCAGGTGTCAATAACATTAATGAAGTCAAGAGATCAGCTATAAATACAGTTGAATTCTTTGGCCTTGAACCTCATAAGGTCAAGGGAGCAGATATAAACGAGCTAGACCGAGGTGAAGTTGAGCAGACGCGTGAAGCTGAGGTGTGTGATGCCGGTCAACCAAATATTTATGAGCAGGACACGGATGAAGACATGCAACGGTCTCCGTGTGAGCTGCAGATGGACAATGTCCAGCAACTGTTTGCAACCCAGCCACAGACCGGTCTTGTTCAGGCTTTTCACACTCGTCAACTGGTCAATGACCAAGTCATCAAATCAGGTTTCGTTTCAGATATCTGTGAGTTGTGTACACAGGATGTCATGCAACCCGATGTCAATCAGTTGTATGTACAGGTTGACAAGCGGTCAGATGTCAGTGAATTGTGCCTCAATGAAGTCCAACAGTCTGATGTCAGTGAATTGTACCTCAATGATGTAGATACCCACTTGAGTGAACTGAGACCGACACACGGTAGAGGGTCACAGATGCAGGAGATTAGACAAAGAAAGCGGCAGGAGTCTGATCTGGAAGATGTCATACTGGTAGAAGCGATGAGGCATCGGGTAGATGGTGAAAGTTTAACTGTTGAGGAGATCCAACTGGGGGATGGTGAAAGTCCTCTAGTTGAGGACATTCAGCTGGGAGATGGTGAAAGACTGCCAGTTGAAGACATCCAGCTGGGAGATGGTGAGAGACTTCTAGTTGAGGACAACCAGCTGGGAGATGGTGAGAGACTTCTAGTTGTGGGAAATCAACAATCGAGTACATTGAGGCAGCTAGGTGAGAAAGAGCAGCAGTTAGATGTAGCAACACAGTTAGATGTAGCAACACAGTTAGATGTAGCAACACAGTTAGATGTCAGTAGGTTCCACTCTACAGCTCGGACACAGCGATTGCCTGGGGTTGGCCTCATTGATGCTGACAAGGCACTTGATGATAGTGACTCCACATACGACATAAGCTCTGGTCCGGAAACGAGTACAACAACCGGAAGTGCTGACACCCTTTACCTGTACCTGGCTTGTGACGACTTCCGGCTGACCTGTCAATCAACAGTGAGACCGGGATCCGGCAGCGAAAACCAGTCTGGGAAGATGACTCCTATCTGCCCTTTTGTCGGGAGAACAGCGCGAGGTACCCAACATGTCAATGAGCTGGCAGTGGTGCCTGGAGAGATGAAAGGCGTGGGTCAGCAAGCTTCTCTTCTCTCTGATGTCAGCGACAACCCTGCCACAAATAGATCTGATGACGCTGACACTGGGCAGAAGGGCATCCCCAAGACTAGTCCGTCTTCTGCAATGACAGGTCTTGTGTTCAATGGACATGTTGAGATGGTAGAAGCACTACCCACGCCAAAGGAAACAGCTGGTGGCGCCCAGAAGGAGCTGCCTGTCGGTCTCGCCCAGGCTCAGTCGGCTGGAGGAGAAGGTTTCATGGGATCGGTTGTCAATGACAGTCTGTCTGTGGTTGTGTGCGCCGAGGCATCCCTTGTATTGCCCCATGTCACAGGACAATCTTCAGGCATCACAGGACAATCTGCAGGCATCACTGGGGACGGGGGAGAAGTTCCCGCCAAGAATAATGCTGCAGTTACACCGGGCGGTTTTGGCTTGGTAGAGACAGATCGAATAAGTGTAACAGCCAGAACATGCCAGCTAGAAGGTGATAGGTCACCAGGTCTGGGTCACACAACACTCCAAGTTGAAGGTGATGGGTCACCAGGTCTGGGTCACACAACACTCCAAGTTGAAGGTGATGGGTCACCTAGTCTGGGTCAAGTCTGGTCAGATAAGGAAGAACAGACAACAGAAATGACAGAAGCTGAGGATGAACAACACAGCCGGGCAGAGGTCCAGCCGCAGCCGGACGACGCACTGGCGGGAGAATACACTGCGGCCTTGCAGGCACAGCTTGCTCAAATAGGACAGGCCAGGAGTTGCCTAGATACAGTTGATGATGATGGCCAAGGTCAGGGTCTTGTCTGTGACCTGCGACCTGTGTTGAGCAGTCCAGTTGTGGTGCACACTGAGGTGAAGAAAATCCAAATTGTGGACGTGGAGGAGTTTCCTAAACACATACCCACCATCTACCATCCAGGTATGTCGTCGTGGTCGTTGTTGTTGTTGTTGCTGTTGTTGCTGCTGTTGTTGTTGCAAATAACTTCTATCGTAGACACCTACTATCTACCATCCAGGTATGTCGACGTGGCTGTTGTTGTTGTTGCTGCTGCTGCCGTTTATGTTGTTGTTGTTGCTGTTGTTGTTGTTGTTGCTGTAATTGCCGTTGTTGTAAATAACTTCTATTATAGATACCCATTAACCACCATCCAGGTATGTCGTTAATGTTGCTGTTGTTGTTGCTGCTGTTGTTGTTTTTGTTGCTGTTGTTGTTTTTGCTGTTGTTGTTGTTGCTGTAATTGCCGTTGTTGTAAATAACTTCTATTATAGATAACCCATTAACCACCATCCAGGTATGTTGTTGTTGTTATTGCTGTTGTTGTTTTTGTTGCTGTTGTTGTTATTGCTGTAGTTGTTGTTGTTGCTGTAATTGCCGTTGTTGTAAATAACTTCTATTATAGATAACCCATTAACCACCATCCAGGTATGTCATTAATGTTGCTGTTGTTGTTGTTGTTGCTGCTGTTGTTGTTGTTTTTGTTGCTGTTGTTATTGCTGTAGTTGTTGTTGTTGCTGTAATTGCCGTTGTTGTAAATAACTTATATTATAGATAACCCATTAACCACCATCCAGGTATGTCGTTAATGTTGCTGTTGTTGTTGCTGTTGTTGTTGTTGCTGTTGTTGTTTTTTTTGTTGCTGTTGTTGTTATTGCTGCTGTTGTTGTTGCTGTAATTGCTGTTGTTGTAAATAACTTCTATTATAGATAACCCATTAACCACCATCCAGGTATGTCGTTAATGTTGCTGTTTGTTGTTTTTGTTGCTGTTGTTGTTATTGCTGCTGTTGTTGTTGCTGTAACTGCTGTTGTTGTAAATAACTTCTATTATAGATAACCCATTAACCACCATCCAGGTATGTCGTTAATGTTGCTGTTGTTGTTGTTGTTGTTGTTGCTGCTGCTGCTGCTGTTGTTGTTGTTTTTCTTGCTGTAATTGCCGTTGTTGTAAATAACTTCTATTATAGATAACCCATTAACCACCATCCAGGTATGTCATTAATGTTGCTGTTGTTGTTGTTTTTGTTGTTGTTGTTGTTGCTGTTATTGCTGGTGTTGTTGCTGTTGTTGTTATTGCTGTTGTTGTTGCTGCTGCTGCTGCTGTTGGTGTTTTTGTTGCTGTTGTTGTTATTGCTGTAGTTGTTGTTGTTGCTGTAATTGCCGTTGTTGTAAATAACTTCTATTATAGATAACCCATTAACCACCATCCAGGTATGTCGTTAATGTTGCTGTTGTTGTTATTGCTGTTGTTGCTGCTGCTGTTGTTGTTGTTGTTGTTGTTGTTGTTGTTGATTTACTGGGCATGTTTACGTACAGTAGATTGCCATTTTTTTTTCTGAACCTGAAGTCAACATTTCAGTCCAGCTGACAGTTGAACTCACTGCCTTGCCGTCAGGTGACAGGTGCACTCACTGCCTTGCCGTCAGGTGACAGGTGCACTCATTGCCTTGCCGTCAGGTGACAGGTGCACTCATTGCCTTGCGTCAGGTGACAGGTGCACTCACTGCCTTGCCGTCAGGTGACAGGTGCACTCACTGCCTTGCCGTCAGGTGACAGGTAAACTCACTGCCCTGCCGTCAGCTGACAGATGAACTCACTACCCTGTCGTCAGCGCACGGGAAATGTCAGCTTAAACCTCTCGTGTGAGCGTTAAACCTCTCGTGTGAACGCCCGTGTTGACATTATTTACATGTGACATTATGTAAGTGTCTCTATTATTGTCCCTACATGTGACATTGTGTAAGTGTCTCTATTAGTGTCCCTACATGTGACAATGTGTGTCTCTATTAGTGTCCCTAAATATGACAATGTGTGTCTCTATTATTGTCCCTACATGTGACATTGTGTAAATGTCTCTATTAGTGTCCCTACATGTGGCAATGTGTAAGTGTCTCTATTATTGTCCCTACATGTGACATTGTGTAAGTGTCTCTATTAGTGTCCCTACATGTGACAATGTGTGTCTCTATTATTGTCCCTACATGTGACATTGTGTAAATGTCTCTATTAGTGTCCCTACATGTGGCAATGTGTAAGTGTCTCTATTATTGTCCCTACATGTGACATTGTGTAAGTGTCTCTATTAGTGTCCCTACATGTGACAATGTGTGTCTCTATTATTGTCCCTACATGTGACATTGTGTAAGTGTCTCTTTTAGTTTCCTTACATATGTCATTGTGTAAGTGTCTCTATTAGTGTCCCTACATGTGATATTGTGTAAGAGTCTCAATTAGTGTCCCTACATGTGACATTGTGTAAGTGTCTCTTTTAGTGTCAGTACATGTGACATTGTGTGTCTCTATTGTCCCTACATATAACACTGGGTAGCGTATATGTTATTTCCTTACATGTTACAAAGTGTGAGCGTCTCTGTTAATGCCCCTACATGTGACAAAGTGTAAGCGTCTATGTTATTTCCCTAATTGTAACATTGTGTAAGCGTCCGTGTCAATGCCCCTACATGTGACAAAGTGTACGTGTCTATGTTAATGTCCCTACAACAGACAGCTTTGACTCCCAAGCCAGTGGTCCCTCGAGCATGATGGGAAAGCTGTCCAGGACCGACCTGCAACTGCGGCCCTATGACATACCGCGCGAGAAAAAGTTCACTCTGTGGAGGCGGTTCAAATCCGTGAGTCGCTCATATCTGTAGTCTTCGTCGTCAGTCTCATCATTTTTGTTATCATCAGCGTCGTCAGTCTCATCATTTCTGTTATCATCAGCGTCATTGTCGCTGCTGCCTGTGTCATGGGTTGATACGGACGTATGTAGACATCTATGTCGGTGAGATGTTATCTATGTCGGTGAGATGTTATCTATGTCGGTGAGATGTTATCTCTGTCGGTGAGATGTTATCTCTGTCGGTGAGATGTTATCTATGTCGGTGAGATGTTATCTCTGTTGGTGAGATGTTATCTCTGTCGGTGAGATGTTATCTATGTCGGTGAGATGTTATCTATGTCGGTGAGATGTTATCTATGTCGGTGAGATGTTATCTATGTCGGTGAGATGTTATCTATGTCGGTGAGATGTTATCTATGTAGGTGAGATGTTATCTATGTCGGTGAGATGTTATCTATGTCGGTGAGATGTTATCTATGTCGGTGAGATGTTATCTATGTAGGTGAGATGTTATCTATGTAGGTGAGATGTTATCTATGTAGGTGAGATGTTATGTCTGTCGGTGAGATGTTATCTCTGTCGGTGAGATGTTATCTCTGTCGGTGAGATGTTATCTATGTAGGTGAGATGTTATCTATGTAGGTGAGATGTTATCTATGTCGGTGAGATGTTATCTATGTCGGTGAGATGTTATGTCTGTCGGTGAGATGTTATCTATGTCGGTGAGATGTTATCTCTGTCGGTGAGATGTTATCTATGTCGGTGAGATGTTATCTATGTCGGTGAGATGTTATGTCTGTCGGTGAGATGTTATGTCTGTCGGTGAGATGTTATGTCTGTCGGTGAGATGTTATCTATGTCGGTGAGATGTTATCTATGTAGGTGAGATGTTATGTCTGTCGGTGAGATGTTATGTCTGTCGGTGAGATGTTATCTCTGTAGGTGAGATGTTATCTCTGTAGGTGAGATGTTATCTCTGTCGGTGAGATGTTATCTATGTCGGTGAGATGTTATCTATGTCGGTGAGATGTTATGTCTGTCGGTGAGATGTTATGTCTGTCGGTGAGATGTTATCTATGTCGGTGAGATGTTATCTATGTCGGTGAGATGTTATCTATGTCGGTGAGATGTTATCTCTGTCGGTGAGATGTTATGTCTGTCGGTGAGATGTTATCTATGTCGGTGAGATGTTATCTATGTCGGTGAGATGTTATCTCTGTCGGTGAGATGTTATGTCTGTCGGTGAGATGTTATCTCTGTAGGTAAGATGTTATCTCTGTCGGTGAGATGTTATCTCTGTCGGTGAGATGTTATCTATGTCGGTGAGATGTTATCTCTGTAGGTGAGATGTTATCTCTGTCAGTGAGATGTTATCTATGTCGGTGAGATGTTATCACTGTCGGTGAGATGTTATCTCTGTAGGTGAGATGTTATCTCTGTCGGTGAGATGTTATCTATGTCGGTGAGATGTTATCTCTGTCGGTGAGATGTTATCTCTGTCGGTGAGATGTTATCTATGTCGGTGAGATGTTATCTCTGTAGGTGAGATGTTATCTATGTCAGTGAGATGTTATCTCTGTCGGTGAGATGTTATCTATGTCAGTGAGATGTTATCTATGTCGGTGAGATGTTATCTCTGTCGGTGAGATGTTATCTCTGTCGGTGAGATGTTATCTATGTCGGTGAGATGTTATCTATGTCGGTGAGATGTTATCTCTGTCGGTGAGATGTTATCTCTGTCGGTGAGATGTTATCTATGTCGGTGAGATGTTATCTGTCGGTGAGATGTTATCTATGTCGGTGAGATGTTATCTCTGTCGGTGAGATGTTATCTCTGTCGGTGAGATGTTATCTCTGTCGGTGAGATGTTATCTCTGTCGGTGAGATGTTATCTAGGTCGGTGAGATGTTATCTATGTAGGTGAGATGTTATCTCTGTCGGTGAGATGTTATCTATGTCGGTGAGATGTTATCTCTGTAGGTGAGATGTTATCTCTGTCGGTGAGATGTTATCTCTGTAGGTGAGATGTTATCTCTGTAGGTGAGATGTTATCTCTGTAGGTGAGATGTTATCTCTGTCGGTGAGATGTTATCTCTGTAGGTGAGATGTTATCTCTGTCGGTGAGATGTTATCTCTGTAGGTGAGATGTTATCTCTGTCGGTGAGATGTTATCTCTGTAGGTGAGATGTTATCTCTGTCGGTGAGATGTTATCTCTGTAGGTGAGATGTTATCTATGTCGGTGAGATGTTATCTCTGTCGGTGAGATGTTATCTCTGTCGGTGAGATGTTATCTATGTCGGTGAGATGTTATCTCTGTCGGTGAGATGTTATCTCTGTCGGTGAGATGTTATCTAGGTCGGTGAGATGTTATCTATGTAGGTGAGATGTTATCTCTGTCGGTGAGATGTTATCTATGTCGGTGAGATGTTATCTCTGTAGGTGAGATGTTATCTCTGTCGGTGAGATGTTATCTCTGTAGGTGAGATGTTATCTCTGTAGGTGAGATGTTATCTCTGTAGGTGAGATGTTATCTCTGTCGGTGAGATGTTATCTCTGTAGGTGAGATGTTATCTCTGTCGGTGAGATGTTATCTCTGTAGGTGAGATGTTATCTCTGTCGGTGAGATGTTATCTCTGTAGGTGAGATGTTATCTCTGTCGGTGAGATGTTATCTCTGTAGGTGAGATGTTATCTCTGTTGGTGAGATGTTATCTCTGTAGGTGACACTACACCCATTCCTTCATTATAGCAGGAAGACAGAGTCTGGCGCCATGTGTTGTCTAGTTCTCCCAGTAACAGACTTTTACTTTCTCTAGACACTTAGACCTCGCTATGTGTTGTCTAGTTCTCCCAGTAACAGACTTTGACTTTCTCTAGACACTTAGACCTCGCCGTGTGTTGTCTAGTTCTCTTCCAGTAACAGACTTTTACTTTCTCTAGACACTTAGACCTCGCCATGTGTTGTCTAGTTCTCCCAGTAACAGACTTTGACTTTCTCTAGACACTTAGACCTCGCCGTGTGTTGTCTAGTTCTCTTCCAGTAACAGACTTTTACTTTCTCTAGACACTTAGACCTCGCCATGTGGTGTCTAGTTCTCTTCCAGTAACAGATGACTTTCTCTAGACACTTAGACCTCGCCATGTGTTGTCTAGTTTTCCCAGTAACAGACTTTGACTTTCTCTAGACACTTAGACCTCGCCATGTGTTGTCTAGTTCTCCCAGTAACAGACTTTGACTTTCTCTAGACACTTAGACCTCGCCATGTGGTCTAGTTCTCCCAGTAACAGACTTTGACTTTCTCTAGACACTCAGACCTCGCCATGTGTTGTCTAGTTCTCCCAGTAACAGACTTTGACTTTCTCTAGACACTCAGACCTCGCCATGTGTTGTCTAGTTCTCTTCCAGTAACAGACTTTGACTTTCTCTAGACACTCAGACTTCATCATGTAGTATCTAGTTCTCCCAGTATCAGACTTTGACTTTCTCTAGACACTCAGACCTCGCCATGTGTTGTCTAGTTCTCTTCCAGTAACAGACTTTGACTTTCTCTAGACACTCAGACCTCATCATGTAGTATCTAGTTCTCCCAGTAACAGACTTTGACTTTCTCTAGACACTCAGACCTCGCCATGTGTTGTCTAGTTCTCTTCCAGTAACAGACTTTGACTTTCACTAGACACTCAGACCTCATCATGTAGTATCTAGTTCTCCCAGTATCAGACTTTGACTTTCTCTAGACACTTAGACCTCGCCATGTGGTATCTAGTTCTCCCAGTAACAGACTTTGAATTTCTCTAGACCCTCAGACCTCGCCATGTGTTGTTTAGTTCTCCAAGTAACAGACTTTTACTTTCTCTAGACACTTAGACCTCGCCATGTGGTGTCTAGTTCTCTTCTAGTAACAGACTTTGACTTTCTCTAGACACTGAGACCTTGCCGTGTGTTGTCTAGTTCTCTTCCAGTAACAGACTTTGACTTTCTCTAGACACTTAGACCTCGCCATGTGTTGTCTAGTTCTCTTCCAGTAACAGACTTTTACTTTCTATAGACACTTAGACCTCGCCATGTGGTGTCAAGTTCTCTCCCAGTAACAGACTTTTACTTTCTCTAGACACTTAGACCTCATCATGTAGTATCTAGTTCTCTTCCAGTAACAGACTTTGACTTTCTCTAGACACTTAGACCTCACCATGTGGTATCTAGTTCTCCCAGTAACAGACTTTGACTTTCTCTAGACACTTAGACCTCGCCATGCGGTATCTAGTTCTCCCAGCAACATACTTTGACTTTCTCTAGACCCTAAGACCTCGCCATGTGTTGTCTAGTTCTCCAAGTAACAGACTTTTACTTTCTCTAGACTCTTAGACCTCGCCATGTGGTGTCTAGTTCTCTTCTAGTAACAGACTTTTACTTTCTCTAGACACTTAGACCTCACCATGTGGTATCTAGTTCTCCCAGTAACAGACTTTTACTTTCTCTAGACACTTAGACCTTGCTATGTGTTGTCTAGTTCTCCAAGTAACAGACTTTTACTTTCTATAGACACTTAGACCTTGCTATGTGTTGTCTAGTTCTCCAAGTAACAGACTTTTACTTTCTCTAGACACTTAGACCTCGCCATGTGTTGTCTAGTTCTCCAGTAACAGACTTTGACTTTCTCTAGACACTTAGACCTCACCATGTGGTGTCTAGTTCTCTTGTAGTAACAGACTTTGACTTTCTCTAGACACTTAGACCCCACCATGTGGTGTCTAGTTCTCCCAGTAACAGACTTTGACTTTCTCTAGACCCTCAGACTTCGCCATGTGTTGTCTAGTTCTCCAAGTAACAGACTTTTACTTTCTCTAGACACTTAGACCTCGCCATGTGTTGTCTAGTTCTCCAGTAACAAACTTTTACTTTCTCTAGACACTTAGACCTCGCTATGTGTTGTCTAGTTCTCCCAGTAACAGACTTTGACTTTCTCTAGACACTGAGACCTCGCCGTGTGTTGTCTAGTTCTCTTCCAGTAACAGACTTTTACTTTCTCTAGACTCTTAGACCTCATCATGTGGTATCTAGTTCTCCCAGTAACAGACTTTGACTTTCTCTAGACACTTAGACCTTGCTATGTGTTGTCTAGTTCTCCAAGTAACAGACTTTTACTTTCTCTAGACACTTAGACCTCGCCGTGTGTTGTCTAGTTCTCTTCTAGTAACAGACTTTGACTTTCTCTAGACACTTAGACCTCGCCATGTGGTGTCTAGTTCTCTTCCAGTAACAGACTTTGACTTTCTCTAGACACTTCGACCTCACCATGTGGTGTCTAGTTCTCTTCCAGTAACAGACTTTGACTTTCTCTAGACACTTAGACCTCACCATGTGGTGTCTAGTTCTCTTGTAGTAACAGACTTTGACTTTCTCTAGACACTTAGACCTCGCCATGTGGTGTCTAGTTCTCCAAGTAACATACTTTGACTTTCTCTAGACCCTCAGGCCTCACCCTGTGTTGTCTAGTTCTCCAAGTAACATAATCTGACTTTCTCTAGACACTTAGACCTCGCCATGTGTTGTCTAGTTCTCCCAGTAACATACTTTGACTTTCTCTAGACACTTAGACCTCGCCATGTGTTGTCTAGTTCTCCCAGCAACAGACTTTGACTTTCTCTGGACACTCAGACCTCGCCATGTGTTGTCTAGTTCTCTCCCAATAACAGACTTTGACTTTCTCTAGATGCTCAGGTCGCCAAGACTACTTATTCGAGAAGGAGGCAAGTTTAAGTTGGTGAAGAAATACAAACAGACAGACACCTGCCTGCCACCATGTGTGATGGACAAGTCGCCGCGGTTGCCAGTGCGTGAAGTGTCACAGTCCAACAGCAAGAACATCCACAGGGTGCTCCGACACACCGACTTTGGTATCGATTCATGCCAAGGTCAGTAATTGTCATGCTTCCAATGCTATTGTACGAGGGTAAGAGTAAGTCACAAATGGTTGTAGAAAAATAACTAAAGATGATAACAACTTGAAGCCAGTTTATTTTTACACATACGAGGGTAGATTAAAAAGTCAGTCACAAATGGCTGTAGAAAAATAACTAAATATAACAACTTGAAACCAGTTTATTTTTATACATACATCGTCCCTTTATTTTCAACATAATTTCCACCAACATTGATGCACTTATCCCATCGTTTTATCAGTCCTCCCAAACCGGCTGCATAGAACTGCGTGCTCTGTTTTCTAAACCACGTTTTCACTCCACATTCAACTTCGGCGTCATTCGCGAAATGTCTCCCACAAAGGTGGGTTGTCAGTTTTTATGCTGACAAATGTTTGTCCCGTAAAGCGGTGCATAGCTGGGTAGAAAAAGTTACGAGGGCGAGTCAATAAGTAAGTCACGCAGTTCTGTGGAATGGCAGGCAAATGAAAACAAAGCACACAGGTCTCCCCCTCTCCCCAGCCAGACAAAGCCGAGTTAGCCCATGATTTTCTCATTATCTTTCTTAAAGTCCACGAAATATGGCGTTGGTGATCATGTCTGTCCACAGCCATCTGTCGCTTGTGAGGCCTATCATTTCTGATTCTAATGTTCCTCCATGGCACATGTCACGCTGTCCAGTATCTTCCTTCTTGGTCTCCCACCTCCCCCGACTCTTTTCCCCTCCACTCTTCCCATTGTGACTATTTACTCCAGCTTCCCCCTTCCCCTCCAGTCTTCCCATTGTGACTATTTACTCCAGCTTTCCCCTTCCCTTCCAGTCTTCCCATTGTGACTACTTACTCCAGCTTTCCCTTTCCCTCTTCCCATTATGACTATTTACTCCAGCTTCCCCCTTCCCCTCCAGTCTTCCCATTGTGACTATTTACTCCAGCTTTCCCCTTCCCCTCCAGTCTTCCCGTTGTGACTACTTACTCCAGCTTTCCCTTTCCCTCTTCCCATTGTGACTACTTACTCCAGCTTCCCCCTTCTCATGGCATGCCCTTGGTGTGCCCAGGCTTACAGATCAGCAGTACACAAGCACAGTGACTTCCCTGGGCAAGCCCTAGCCGCACCGTCACCATCACGCACACACTGAGTTCGTTCATTGTTACCTCTGATAGGAGTTATTGTTACCTATGATAGGAGTTATTGTTACCTCTGATAGGAGTTATTGTTACCTCTGATAGGAGTTATTGTTACCTCTGATAGGAGTTATTGTTACCTCTGATAGGGGTTATTGTTACCTCTGATAGGAGTTATTGTTACCTCTGATAGGAGTTATTCTTACCTCTGATAGGAGTTATTCTTACCTCTGATAGGAGTTATTCTTACCTCTGATAGGGAAGAAGTGGCCTGCGTTCAAATCCCTAACCCCAGACTAGTGACAGCGACACTCTAACCACTCGACTCGGCAATATAGATCCTGCTTTACTCAACACCCCTATTGTGCCCGCGTGTTCTACACTGATTACCAATCATACGCTTTGCTAATTGTGTCTCGCCTCGACCAATAAGAAATTAACTCCCAGTCTTCTTGAACCAATCGAAACGATAGGTCTTCACTTGTACTTATCCAGGACCAATCAGATTGTTAGATTTTGGCTTGTTTTCTGTATAACCAATCAGAACGTTAAGCTTTAATTTGCATTTCTTCAGAACCAATCACGAGAGACCACATCCTGACACCCTTACACAGGCCGCAAACGATGCCCCGACCTAATTCCCTGAAGAAAAAATCGATGCTGAAGAGACATCAGCGCAGACGATTTAGCCATTTGCGAGTTCTGCGTCATAGTGTGGAGAAGATGGTAAGCGCTCTCTCTCTCTCTCTCTCTCTCTCTCTCTCTCTCTCTCTCTCTCTCTCTCTCTCTCTCTCTCTCTCTCTCTCTCTCGTTCTCTTGGTGTGGTTGTGTGTGTGTGTGTGAGAGAGAGAGAGAGAGAGAGAGAGAGAGAGAGAGAGAGAGAGAGAGAACGTGTGTTATGTCCATGAGGGAGAAGATGACTGTACACTGGATGCGTGTGTAGGCTATGTATGACGGTGTGTGCTTGTGTGGGTCGAGTATTTCGTAGGTACTATATGTGTATGTGTAGGTGGTGGTGGGGGAGGGAGGAAGATGGTAACTACTCTATATGTGTGCGAATAGGATTCTTCTAATAAAGGTTCTGGTCCTGTCTCCACACTTTCATGTATATTATCTGGGCACTTCATTGTGTCTTCATTCATGTCTCCACACTTTCATGTATATTATCTGGGCACTTCATTGTGTCTTCAGACATTCATGTCTCCACACTTTCATGTATATTATCTGGGCACTTCATCTTGTCTTCATACATGTCTCCACACGTTCATGTATATTCTCTGGGCGCTGTGTCATGACAGCATGCAGTTCTGCTCAGTTCTCCTTCCAGCTTCTAGTATAACTTTGCATTCTGTTACATTGTTCTCATACCTATAATTTATGAAGTGTAATGGTGGTCTGAATCCGCCTGCTCGTGTTCTGGTTCCCTACACTATATGCCAATCTTCTCCCGGCTACTGGAGATGCTCTATCCCGTTATTGGTATTAATTACAGATTGAGAACCCTTATGTGAAAAGAATGAGATTGCCGAGGATTGGCAGGGGTTCTGGAAGAATCTCAAAACTGGGAGGGAAGACCAGGAGATTGTTAATGTTCCCGTCCGGATATTCCTGTTTTCTCTTCATGCAGACGGTTTTGTCTGCGTTGATCTGGAGTCCCCAATTTCTGCATCCATTGAGCATTTCTGTTTATTCGCCTTTGTAGTCGGTCTCTTGTAGTTTTTAAGTGTCTTCCGCTTCTCCATATATTGCACAGACATATATTGTTGAGAGCCATGGCCGCCATTTATAGTTGTTGATTGTATCCAGGGCAACCGTCTGCCGGCGGTGAAACGACACAATGTCAGCCAGAAGAATTACCTCCGTTCACACGACTCGCGGACAAAAGGCGTGGGCGACGAATCTGCTACATCCTTGGTCAAACTTCAGGCGCGGAATGACCGGGCACAGAGGAAGAAAGAGCTTTCCTTGTTGGAACATCCTCTAGAGACGGCGGTGGCCGAGAGATGTGAGATGTTGCACTCAACCACGCCCGAGGTCATGGAGGTGTTTAGTCACCAAGACACGGATTTATACACAGGTACTGGCTGCATGTACTGATCTACTGCCTACATGTACTTGTATATTGCCTACATCTATATATCTGCATGTATTTCTCTGTTGACTGTATATAGTTATCTATTACCTGCATGTACTTGTCCATTATTTACATATATACCTATCCATTACTTACATTTACTTGTCTATTACCTGCATGTATTTGTCTGTTGCCTACATGTACTTCTCTGTTGCCTACATGTACTTCTCTGTTGCCTACATGTACTTCTCTGTTGCCTACATGTACTTCTCTGTTGCCTACATGTACTTCTGTTGCCTACATGTACTTCTCTGTTGCCTACATGTACTTCTCTGTTGCCTACATGTACTTCTCTGTTGCCTACATGTACTTCTCTGTTGCCTACATGTACTTCTCTGTTGCCTACATGTACTTCTCTGTTGCCTACATGTACTTCTCTGTTGCCTACATGTACTTCTCTGTTGCCTACATGTACTTCTCTGTTGCCTACATGTACTTCTCTGTTGCCTACATGTACTTCTCTGTTGCCTACATGTACTTCTCTGTTGCCTACATGTACTTCTCTGTTGCCTACATGTACTTCTCTGTTGCCTACATGTACTTCTCTGTTGCCTACATGTACTTCTCTGTTGCCTACATGTACTTCTCTGTTGCCTACATGTACTTCTCTGTTGCCTACATGTACTTCTCTGTTGCCTACATGTACTTCTCTGTTGCCTACATGTACTTCTCTGTTGCCTACATGTACTTCTCTGTTGCCTACATGTACTTCTCTGTTGCCTACATGTACTTCTCTGTTGCCTACATGTACTTCTCTGTTGCCTACATGTACTTCTCTGTTGCCTACATGTACTTCTCTGTTGCCTACATGTACTTCTCTGTTGCCTACATGTACTTCTCTGTTGCCTACGTGTACTTCTCTGTTGCCTACGTGTACTTCTCTGTTGCCTACATGTACTTCTCTGTTGCCTACATGTACTTCTCTGTTGCCTACATGTACTTCTCTGTTGCCTACATGTACTTCTCTGTTGCCTACATGTACTTCTCTGTTGGCCTACATGTACTTCTCTGTTGTCTACATGTACTTCTCTGTTGCCTACATGTACTTCTCTGTTTCCTACATGTACTTCTCTGTTGTCTACATGTACTTCTCTGTTGTCTACATGTACTTCTCTGGTGCCTACATGTACTTGTCAATTACTTAAATGTACTTATCTATTACCTGCATGTACTTCTCTAGTGCCTACATGTACTTGTCAATTACTTAAATGTACTTATCTATTACCTGCATGTACTTCTCTAGTGCCTACATGTACTTGTCAATTACTTAAATGTACTTATCTATTACCTGCATGTACTTATCTTATACCTGCATTGTACTTTACTATTACCTGCATGTACTTAATCTCTTACCTGCATGTACTTATCTATTATCTGCATGTACTTATCTATTACCTCCCGTACTTATCTATTACCTGCATGTACTTATACTTTTACCTACTATATTATCTACATTAGCCTGCATGTTACGTATCTATTACCTACTTGTACTTATCTATTCCTGCAATGACTTATCTATTACCTGCATGTACTTATCTATTACCTGCATGTACTTATCTATTACCTGCATGTACTTATCTATTACCTGCATGTACTTATCTATTACCTACATATACTTATCTATTACCTGCATGTACTTATCTATTACCTGCATGTACTTATCTATTACCTGCATGTACTTATCTATTACCTGCATGTACTTATCTATTACCTGCTTGTACTTATCTATTACCTGCATGTACTTATCTATTACCTACATATACTTATCTATTACTTGTACAAGGTCACTGCAATCTGAGATCATGACTGTGGGCATTGAATGCGTGCACTGAGCCGAGAATCTCCTTCAGTGACCGTCACAAACATTCATTGTAATACTTACTGACAATTGAAAGTCAGATGAAAACGACCCTTTGATCCAGTCAAACAATTTAACAATCATGTAGTTAATCAGTACATCAACCAGTCATTGACTCATTCAGTCAACTAATTACCAATCCCTCAGTACGTCAATCAGATAATTAATTTTTTAAAAACCAATAAGTTATTAAATCAATAGTTTAATTAATCAGTCAATTAATTAATCAATCATGCAACCACTTAGTCCATCAATCAGACAGTAAATAATTTAATTTGTCAGTCAATCAGTTAATCAATCATGCAATCAGTTAGTCCATCCATCAATCAGTAAATTATTTAGTCACTCAGTCAATCAGTTAATTAATCAGGCAATCACTTAGTCTATCTATCAGTCAGTAAATCATTTAGTTAGTCAGTCAGTCAATCAGTTAATTAATTATGCAATCACTTTGTTCATCTATCGGTCAGTAAATAATTTAGTTAGTCAGTCAATCATGCAGTAATCAATTATGCAATCAGTTAGTCCATTCATCAGTCCCCAACATGGCGGGTAGGCAGTGAAATGATTAAGGTCTCTGGGTGTTTATGCTCGTGGCTACCGTTGCATTCGCATTTTCCTCATGTTGGACTGGTAGTTTACGGTTCCGTCGCTCTGCTGCTGAATTGAGGTCGTGGCACAACGCTGTGAGCTGTGAATTTCGTGTGAAATGCTTTTAAATTTGCCCGAGGTTGTGGAGCGTGATCTGCACGTTCAGAGCAATGGCGGATGGCTGTGTCCCAGAATTGACCGGTTTTTGTGCCTTATGCAGAAATGTGTGGCGGCTGGTCTTCTGGTTGACTGCTGCTTCTTTTGACGAAGAACCGTGCTTTCGTGGAGGACTGTTGTTTTGGCATTCTGGCGACGGCATTATGTACAGTGGAATGTTTTTACATCTGTCCGAGGTGTTGTGATGTGATCTGCATGCTCAGAATGGCGTAGCTGGCTAGATAACATCTAGAAACGAAACAACATCCAGAAATATCTGCATGTATTGCGGCTGGTGTGTCGCAGAAGCGACCGGTTTTTCTTCCCTTGTGCAGAAATGTGTGGCTGCTGATTTTGCTAGTGACTGCCGTTTCCATTGATGATGAACTGTGTTTTCAAGGAGGACTTTTGTGTTGGCATTCTAGCGACGGCATTATGAACTGTGAAATGTTTCTTTACATCTTTCGATGTTGTTTTGTTGCGTGATCTACATTTCGGAGAAAAAATGGCGTGGCTGGCTAGAAAACATTTAGAAACGGAACAACATATCTAGGAACATCGAGACTTTGTGGGCGAACATCTGGTTGGGAAAGTGACTGCCAATTCCATCAGGGGTGAACTGTATTATTCGTAGAGGACTTTTGTGGTGGCATTCTAGTGGTGGCATTTTGCACAGTGTGCCTGAGCGGGCCGTTGTTTGTCGAGACTCCTGTCTTTTCCACTTTTCACATGGGGCAGTGATATTCACTGGCACGGGAACGGAGCATAATGGGGACGACCCTTTGCTATGATGTTGGAACCGCGACTAATGACTAATGACTAATCAGTCAGTAAATCATTTAGTTAGTCAATCACTCATGTAGTTAATCAGTCATGAAATCAGTTAGTTCATCTATCGGTCAGTAAATAATATAGTTAGTTAGTCAATCAATCAATTATTCAATTAAACAATCAATTTATTCATCACTTAATCAATGATCTAATCAGTCAATAAGCTAATTAGTCAATTAATCTGTCAATAAGTCAGTAAACCAACTAATCAATCTGCTGTTCGATAGGCAATTAGGTAGTTAATTTACCAGTCAGTCAGTTTATCATTGAACCAATCAATCAGTTCGTTAAATATTAAACAATCAGCCAGTTCGTTAATCAATTAACCAATCAGTCAGTTCAGTGTCGAAACAAACAATCAAACGATCAACAATTTATTCAGTCGGTTGATTGATAAACCAATAAATCAATCTGTCGATCAAACAGTCAGCCAATTGATCAATACACCAGATAATCCGTCAATTAGTTAATCAAACCAGTTAGTCTGTCTATCTAAAAAAAAAAAAACAATCAGTTAGGCAATCAATCAGCCTCTATCAGTTAATTTATAATCCATTAACTAATCAGCCAGTCAGTCGATAAATCAACTGTTCGGTTTGTTGATGGATCAATCACATAAATAAGTCGGTTAGTCAGTCAGTCAGTCAGTCAGTGAATGAAGTGAAATAACACGACAATAACCCTGGTTTACTTGCTGTGTCTCCCTTACAGATGTGACCGACGACTATCTGGGCCAAACTACAGTCCGGCTGCTCATGAAACCAGTCGTCGTCGCCTCCCCCAGCACGTGCACTGACGACAGCACTGACCTTGACACAGCCCACGACCAGGAGTCTGTAAAGCCGCCAGTCCAGGGTGTGAAGAGGTCATCGAGTAGCAAACACTGGTTGTGCAGCCTCATGTAGAGTCTGAGAGAATACACAGCTACCGCCTGGCCATAACCCTGTGATGTTGTACACACACATCCAGCAGGCTCCTCGCGCCATTACAGGCCATAACACAGACTCCCTACCCTCGCATCGGTCATTCTAGTTTCACACATTTAGTCACGTGGTTTCTGAGCCATTTTGAGCCTTGTCCAGAAACGCGATAATTTTAACTATTGGTAATGTTTTCCAGTCTACACACCTTTCAACATCTCCCAAACATAGACACAACGTGACCAGTGTCTAAAGATGTTGACACACCACGTCGAGTGTCTAGTAAACGTTAACACATCACGCCGATAGTCTAGCGAACATAGACACATCTTCTATAATACGTAGACTTGGCGCCAGCTGACACAAAATCAGAAGTCGGGTAACATTGACAACAGGACTACGGCAAGGCGACCAGCTGGGAGGTCGCTACACGGCGAGGCGACCAGCTGGGAGGTCGCTACACCGACGAACACACGCGATGCCTCCAACTGTTGAACACACAAGCTGAGACAATACACACTATTCTATTTACAAACCTCCTTGTTTGTCTACAGTTTTACAGTTTTGCCTTGTGTTAACTTGTTGAGTTTGATGTTGTTGAGACTTGGGTTGTGTCGGTTGGTTATGAATTCAGCCCATTGTTTCATTCTTGTTTCCTTCTAATTTTTGATCGATTCAGGTTTTACTTGTTCAGATGGTGAATCTATCACACACTTTAAGGAGTGGTTGAGGGGAAACAACGATATCTCTGTGGGGAACACAAAGATATCTCTGTGGGGAAAAGACATCTCTGTGAGAAAACAAAGGGGATTAAATAAGGGGGGGGGGGGAGAACCAGAAATCTTAGAGGGTAAACTGGATGTGTCTGGGAAAGCCAAGGAGTCAGTGAAGAAGGTGAGGAGAAAACAGACATCCTACATGCCTTGACCTGTCTACAGCAAGTGCTCACGCCATTCATGCACCATCACCATGCTTTCTTCTCGCTCTGTCCTCGTGAAGCTGACAGATCTCTGGAAGTTTCCACATGTATTTCCCCTCACAACGTGTCCAACAACTGCTACCGGAATAGCTGGAATCTTCCTGGGGAGACTCCGTGGCGAAGTGGTCAAGCCGTTTAATTCGGGCTCCGAAGGTTGTGGGTTCGATTACGGGCCGCGTCCTTCGGTTCACAAGCAACTTTTTTCGGATACCCACCCTGCGGGTCGTCGCTAGAGTTACGGAGTTCGTGCTTTGTGCGACGCCTCCCGCGCTGCGAAAAGAGACCGAGCCATATGGGATAAAACCCGGTGCAACGAAGTCGACTCTGTCGACTTTTAAGCGACTTTTTTTCGGGAAGGTTCTAAATGTATTTCTCCTCACAAGGTGTCCAACGAATGCTGTCGCGTCTAATGCCTTTCTTTCTGTTCCATCCATGAGATCTGTTCGTTGTCCCCAGCAAGCATATGTCCACTGCCATTAGATGCCTATGGACAAGGGGGAGGTGGTCGTGCGCTTGTGGGACCAGGTGGACAAGGCGGGGGAACAGATTGAGAACCTGTATGTGGAAAGAATGAGATTGCAGGGGTTCTGGAAAAATCTCAAAACTGAGAGGAAAGACCAGGAAAACTTATAATCAGATAGCGGTGGGAACGATTAGTAGCATGAATCTTCGCTGGCTGTTGAACGAAGGGACGGAGCACGTATGGGAATGTCCTGAGTGCAGCGATGTCGGTTATAAACTCAACTCAACTAGATGTTTCTCACGTGTCTGCTTATTATCCATATTTCTCTTGCATACAACAATATAGATTCTATAAGTATTTCAACACTTTTTGTTGTTGTCAATGCAGTTACACAGTTTTGTTAATATTGTGATTATTGATAAGTAAGTTTTCCCGTTCCATCTTGCCATACATAACAACTACAACCTATGGTACAAGACATCTTCCATCAGATGTTATAACCGCACCGAGACAGGTGTACTGATTCACTTGTTTCCATTTACTTGGATGTCACATTGAAGTATTTCTGTTTTTCTTTGAAACGACAACCATCTTTGTCTTCTTACAATTTAATTATAAATAAGTTAATTCTAACTCTAGTTAGTCGACTAGTTGTTCGATGTGTACAGTAACCGCTTCTGCTAAACTCCGCGGCTCCATGAACACGTCACATAAACTGCAC
Organism: Cepaea nemoralis; assembly: GCA_014155875.1. Taxonomy (NCBI): domain Eukaryota; kingdom Metazoa; phylum Mollusca; class Gastropoda; order Stylommatophora; family Helicidae; genus Cepaea; species Cepaea nemoralis. The sequence continues at coordinate 25,066 of JACEFZ010022298.1, read as the reverse complement.
TGATGGTCAGGTGAGCACGCAGGTGATGATTTATGATTGTTTATATGAGCGACCACCAGGAGGCCTCAAGCTTCCTAGCCCAGCCCACGACAACACTGCCATCTCATTTTCCAGATAGAAAAACCAATGACCAAGTACTACAAGAGACAAATGAAAATCGTAGATTGATTAGAGAAATTAGACGTAGACAGTCAAAATTTTTTGGACATGTTATGAGAAGAAATGGACTGGAGAACTTAGTTGACAGCTGGCAAGATCGAAGGGAACAGACCAAGAGGAAGACCGGGGGGAAAATACCTGGATGGCTTGGCCACATGGCATGGACGAGACAGGAACACGGAGCTGATCCACGACTCTGGTGATCGAGTGAAATGGCGAATCATGACCGCCCACGCTTTCCGGCATGGCACATGATTGATTGATTGATTGATGATGTGTGTATCGTTTTCGTTGCCATGACAATTGCTTATTTACCGCAAATGTAGCCAGTTTGCAATAAGTTTACGACAACCATCGTAGTTAAGTCTAGGATTTCTAGTTCAGAAAGCACAAACTTAATTGTAATTTATTAATTGCTCTTTCGTTGTTTGGTGTGATCATCTGATGTATTTACTTATATCTGTGTCATTACGGTGGGACCTGGGACAGACAACTATTTCAGCATCGAGTCAGTTTACGCCAGGCAACAATGGCGTCCAATACGAACAAACCGGGCGACTTTCTCCCGGCTCCTTCTGGTCTCAGCTGTAAGTTTATGTTGATCTTCTTCTGGTCTCAGCTGTAAGTTTATGTTGATATTCTCCTTGTCTCAGCTGTAAGTTTGTGTTGATATTCTCCTTGTCTCAGCTGTAAGTTTATGTTGATCTTCTTCTGGTCTCAGCTGTAAGTTTGTGTTGATCTTCTTCTGGTCTCAGCTGTAAGTTTATGTTGATATTCTCCTTGTCTCAGCTGTAAGTTTGTGTTGATATTCTCCTTGTCTCAGCTGTAAGTTTGTGTTGATATTCTTCTTGTCTCAGCTGTAAGTTTATGTTGATATTCTCCTTGTCTCAGCTGTAAGTTTGTGTTGATATTCTCCTTGTCTCAGCTGTAAGTTTATGTTGATATTCTCCTTGTCTCAGCTGTAAGTTTATGTTGATATTCTCCTTGTCTCAGCTGTAAGTTTGTGTTGATATTCTCCTTGTCTCAGCTGTAAGTTTATGTTGATATTCTTCTTGTCTCAGCTGTAAGTTTGTGTTGATCTTCTTCTGGTCTCAGCTGTAAGTTTATGTTGATATTCTTCTTGTCTCAGCTGTAAGTTTGTGTTGATCTTCTTCTGGTCTCAGCTGTAAGTTTATGTTGATCTTCTCCTTGTCTCAGCTGTAAGTTTGTGTTGATCTTCTTCTGGTCTCAGCTGTAAGTTTATGTTGATCTTCTCCTTGTCTCAGCTGTAAGTTTATGTTGATATTCTTCTTGTCTCAGCTGTAAGTTTGTGTTGATCTTCTTCTGGTCTCAGCTGTAAGTTTATGTTGATCTTCTTCTGGTCTCAGCTGTAAGTTTATGTTGATCTTCTTCTGGTCTCAGCTGTAAGTTTATGTTGATATTCTCCTTGTCTCAGCTGTAAGTTTGTGTTGATATTCTCCTTGTCTCAGCTGTAAGTTTATGTTGATATTCTTCTTGTCTCAGCTGTAAGTTTGTGTTGATCTTCTTCTGGTCTCAGCTGTAAGTTTATGTTGATATTCTTCTTGTCTCAGCTGTAAGTTTGTGTTGATCTTCTTCTGGTCTCAGCTGTAAGTTTATGTTGATCTTCTCCTTGTCTCAGCTGTAAGTTTATGTTGATATTCTCCTTGTCTCAGCTGTAAGTTTATGTTGATCTTCTTCTGGTCTCAGCTGTAAGTTTATGTTGATATTCTTCTTGTCTCAGCTGTAAGTTTGTGTTGATATTCTCCTTGTCTCAGCTGTAAGTTTGTGTTGATATTCTCCTTGTCTCAGCTGTAAGTTTATGTTGATATTCTTCTTGTCTCAGCTGTAAGTTTGTGTTGATCTTCTTCTGGTCTCAGCTGTAAGTTTATGTTGATATTCTCCTTGTCTCAGCTGTAAGTTTATGTTGATCTTCTTCTGGTCTCAGCTGTAAGTTTATGTTGATATTCTCCTTGTCTCAGCTGTAAGTTTGTGTTGATATTCTCCTTGTCTCAGCTGTAAGTTTATGTTGATATTCTTCTTGTCTCAGCTGTAAGTTTGTGTTGATCTTCTTCTGGTCTCAGCTGTAAGTTTATGTTGATATTCTTCTTGTCTCAGCTGTAAGTTTGTGTTGATCTTCTTCTGGTCTCAGCTGTAAGTTTATGTTGATCTTCTCCTTGTCTCAGCTGTAAGTTTATGTTGATATTCTCCTTGTCTCAGCTGTAAGTTTATGTTGATCTTCTTCTGGTCTCAGCTGTAAGTTTATGTTGATATTCTTCTTGTCTCAGCTGTAAGTTTGTGTTGATATTCTCCTTGTCTCAGCTGTAAGTTTATATTGATCTTCTTCTTGTCTCAGCTGTAAGTTTGTGTTGATCTTCTCCTTGTCTCAGCTGTAAGTTTGTGTTGATCTTCTCCTTGTCTCAGCTGTAAGTTTATGTTGATCTTCTCCTTGTCTCAGCTGTAAGTTTGTGTTGATATTCTCCTTGTCTCAGCTGTAAGTTTATGTTGATCTTCTCCTTGTCTCAACTGTAAGTTTATGTGGTCTGTACTTCTGGTCTCAATTGTTCCAGTGTGAACTGTAAATTTATGTGATCTTAAATATGTTGTTTCATCTGTTATTGTATTTTCAGTAAGCATTGATTTATAGGCCGTCTTTAGACTTCGTTATCCATTGTACGTGTCCCAACAATGGAGCTCTAGTCGCTAATAAATTTGCTTGTTAATTACCTGGCACTTCTGTATGACCTGGGCAGTATATCCATGTAAGTTCCTGTGTGACTGCCTCCATCTCCATGCTCATTCTTGAGGTCATGTACCTGTAGGTTCCTGTTCACACCAGCTGAGAGAAACCCCACTGACACTTGCTAGTCAAGCTGGCCTTGCTGTTAGCGTTAACTGTGTACACATCAGCACATGTTATATGTACATTCATTACCTGTGTGTACATGTCATTGCCTATGTCTACATGTCATTTCCTGTGTGTACATATCATTGCTTGTGTCTACATGTCATTACCTTTGTGTACATGTCATTGCCTGTGCCTACATGTCATTGCCTGTATGTACATGTAATTGCCTGTATGTACATGTCCTTACCTGTGTGTAAATGCCATTGTCTGTGCCTACATGTCATTGCCTGTATGTACATGTCATTGCCGGTGTCTACATGTCATTGCCTGTGTCTACATGTCATTGCCTGTGTGTACATGTCATTGCCTGTGTCTACATGTCATTGCCTGTGTCTACATGTCATTGCCTGTGTGTATATGTCATTGCCTGTGTCTACATGTCATTTCCTTTGTGTACATGTCATTGTCTGTGTGTACATGTCATTGCCTGTGTGTACATGTTGTTGCCTGTGTGTACATGTTGTTGCCTTTGTGTACATGTCGTTGCCTGTGTGTACATATCGTTATCCATGTGTACATGTCATTACCTGTGTGTACATGTCATTACATATGGTTACAGTCATTACCTATGTGTACATGTCACAACACATTCTATTCATGGCAGCTCAAGAACAGATATCTGTGTTACTGCGGCCACCATCAGAGTTTGAGAAGCCCCTGGCCAGAGATGTGGAGAGACCGACCCCCAAGAACCAAGTCCAAGCCAGGTCAGTGTTTGTCTCCATCTTCTGTTGTTGCTGTGATGGTACTACTTCTACTGCCCCTGAGATGGTACTACTTCTACTGCCCCTGTGTTCAACTGTTGCTGTGATGGTAATACTTCTACTGCCCCTGTGTTCAACTGTTGCTGTGATGGTACTACTTCTACTGCCCCTGAGATGGTACTACTTCTACTGCCCTGTGTTTCAACTGTTGCTGTGATGGTAATACTTCTACTGCCCCTGTGTTCAACTGTTGCTGTGATGGTACTACTTCTACTGCCCCTGAGATGGTACTACTTCTACTGCCCCTGTGTTCAACTGTTGCTGTGATGGTACTACTTCTACTGCCCCTGTGTTCAACTGTTGCTGTGATGGTACTACTTCTACTGCCCCTGAGATGGTACTACTTCTACTGCCCCTGTGTTCAACTGTTGCTGTGATGGTACTACTTCTACTGCCCCTGTGTTCAACTGTTGCTGTGATGGTACTACTTCTACTGCCCCTGTATTCAACTGTTGCTGTGATGGTACTACTTCTACTGCCCCTGAGATGGTACTACTTCTACTGCCCCTGTGTTCAACTGGTTGCTGTGATGGTACTACTTCTACTGCCCCTGTGTTCAACTGTTGCTGTGATGGTACTACTTTCTACTGCCCTGAGATGGTACTACTTCTACTGCCCCTGTGTTCAACTGTTGATGTGATGGTAATACTTCTACTGCCCTGTGTTCAACTGTTGCTGTGATGGTAATACTTCTACTGCCCCTGTGTTCAACTGTTGCTGTGATGGTACTACTTCTACTGCCCCTGTGTTCTCTGTCCCTGTGTTCAACTGTTGCTGTGATGGTAATACTTCTACTGCCCCTGTGTTCAACTGTTGCTGTGATGGTACTACTTCTACTGCCCCTGTGTTCTCTGCCCCTGTGTTCAACTGTTGCTGTGATGGTACTACTTCTACTGCCCCTGTGTTCTCTGCCCCTGTGTTCAACTGTTGATGTGATGGTAATACTTCTACTACCCCTGTGTTCAACTGTTGCTGTGATGGTACTACTTCTACTGCCCCTGTGTTCTCTGTCCCTGTGTTCAACTGTTGATGTGAGGGTACTACTTCTACTGCCCCTGTGTTCTCTGTCCCTGTGTTCAACTGTTGCTGTGATGGTACTACTTCTACTGCCCCTGTGTTCTCTGCCCCTGTGTTCAACTGTTGCTGTGATGGTAATACTTCTACTGCCCCTGTGTTCAACTGTTGCTGTGATGGTAATACTTCTACTGCCCCTGTGTTCAACTGTTGCTGTGATGGTACTACTTCTACTGCCCCTGTGTTCTCTGTCCCTGTGTTCAACTGTTGATGTGATGGTACTACTTCTACTGCCCCTGTGTTCTCTGCCCCTGTGTTCTCTGTCCCTGTGTTCAACTGTTGCTGTGATGGTACTACTTCTACTGCCCCTGTGTTCTCTGCCCCTGTGTTCAACTGTTGCTGTGATGGTAATACTTCTACTACCCCTGTGTTCAACTGTTGCTGTGATGGTAATACTTCTACTGCCCCTGTGTTCAACTGTTGCTGTGATGGTACTACTTCTACTGCCCCTATGTTCAACTGTTGCTGTGATGGTACTACTTCTACTGCCCCTGTGTTCTCTGCCCCTGTGTTCAACTGTTGATGTGATGGTACTACTTCTACTGCCCCTGTGTTCTCTGCCCCTGTGTTCAACTGTTGCTGTGATGGTACTACTTCTACTGCCCCTGTGTTCAACTGTTGCTGTGATGGTAATACTTCTACTGCCCCTGTGTTCAACTGTTGCTGTGATGGTAATACTTCTACTGCCCCTGTGTTCAACTGTTGCTGTGATGGTACTACTTCTACTGCCCCTGTGTTCTCTGCCCCTGTGTTCAACTGTTGCTGTGATGGTACTACTTCTACTGGCCCCTGTGTTCAACTGTTGCTGTGATGGTACTACTTCTACTGCCCCTGTGTTCAACTGTTGCTGTGATGGTACTACTTTCTACTGCCCCTGTGTTCAAACTGTTGATGTGATGGTACTACTTCTACTGCCCCTGTGTTCTCTGTCCCTGTGTTCAACTGTTGATGTGATGTACTACTTCTACTGCCCCTGTGTTCTCTGCCCCTGTGTTCAACTGTTGATGTGATGGTACTACTTCTACTGCCCCTGTGTTCAACTGTTGATGTGATGGTACTACTTCTACTGCCCCTGTGTTCTCTGCCCCTGTGTTCAACTGTTGATGTGATGGTACTACTTCTACTGCCCCTGTGTTCTCTGCCCCTGTGTTCAACTGTTGATGTGATGGTACTACTTCTACTGCCCCTGTGATCTATGCCCTTGTGTTCAACTGTTGATGTGATGGTACTACTTCTACTGCCCCTGTGTTCAACTGTTGCTGTGATGGTACTACTTCTACTGCCCCTGTGTTCTCTGCCCCTGTGTTCAACTGTTGATGTGATGGTACTACTTCTACTGCCCCTGTGTTCTCTGCCCCTGTGTTCAACTGTTGATGTGATGGTACTACTTCTACTGCCCCTGTGTTCTCTGCCCCTGTGTTCAACTGTTGATGTGATGGTACTACTTCTACTGCCCCTGTGTTCTCTGCCCCTGTGTTCAACTGTTGATGTGATGGTACTACTTCTACTGCCCCTGTGTTCAACTGTTGCTGTGATGGTAATACTTCTACTGCCCCTGAGATGGTACTACTTCTACTGCCCCTGTGTTCAACTGTTGCTGTGATGGTAATACTTCTACTGCCCCTGTGATGGCACTACTTCTACTGCCCCTGTGTTCAACTGTTGCTGTGATGATAATACTTCTACTGCCCCTGTGATGGTAATACTTCTACTGCCCCTGTGTTCAACTGTTGCTGTGATGGTACTACTTCTACTGCCCCTGTGTTCAACTGTTGCTGTGATGGTACTACTTCTACTACCCCTGTGTTCAACTGTTGCTGTGATGGTACTACTTCTACTGCCCCTGTGTTCAACTGTTGCTGTGATGGTACTACTTCTACTGCCCCTGTGTTCTCTGCCCCTCTGTTCAACTGTTGCTGTGATGGTAATACTTCTACTACCCCTGTGTTCAACTGTTACTGTGATGGTACTACTTCTACTGCCCCTGTGTTCTCTGCCCCTCTGTTCAACTGTTGCTATGATGGTAATACTTCTACTGCCCCTGTGTTCAACTGTTACTGTGATGGTACTACTTCTACTGCCCCTGTGTTCTCTGCCCCTCTGTTCAACTGTTGCTGTGATGGTAATACTTCTACTACCCTGTGTTCAACTGTTGCTGTGATGGTAATACTTCTACTGCCCCTGTGTTCAACTGTTGCTGTGATGGTAATACTTCTACTGCCCTGTGTTCAACTGTTGCTGTGATGGTAATACTTCTACTGCCCCTGTGTTCAACTGTTGCTGTGATGGTAATACTTCTACTGCCCCTGTGTTCAACTGTTGCTGTGATGGTACTACTTCTACTGCCCCTGTGTTCTCTGCCCCTGTGTTCAACTGTTGCTGTGATGGTACTACTTCTACTGCCCCTGTGTTCAACTGTTGCTGTGATGGTACTACTTCTACTGCCCCTGAGATGGTACTACTTCTACTGCCCCTGTGTTCAACTGTTGCTGTGATGGTAATACTTCTACTGCCCCTATGTTCAACTGTTGCTGTGATGGTACTACTTCTACTGCCCCTGTGTTCAACTGTTGCTGTGATGGTACTACTTCTACTGCCCCTGTGTTCAACTGTTGCTGTGATGGTACTACTTCTACTGCCCCTGTGTTCTACTGTTGATGTGATGGTACTACTTCTACTGCCCCTGTGTTCTCTGTCCCTGTGTTCAACTGTTGCTGTGATGGTACTACTTCTACTGCCCCTGTGTTCAACTGTTTGCTGTGGATGGTAACTACTTCTACTGCCCCTGAGTTCAACTGTTGATGTGATCATACTATTTTCACTGCCCCTGTGTTCAACTATTGATGTGATGGTACTAACTTCTACTGCCCCTGTGTTCTCTGCCCCTGTGTTTCAACTGTTGCTGTGATGGTTACTACTTCTACTGCCCCTGTGTTCAACTGTTGCTGTGATGGTACTACTTCTACTGCCCCTGTGTTCTCTGTCCCTGTGTTCAACTGTTGCTGTGATGGTACTACTTCTACTGCCCCTGTGTTCAACTGTTGCTGTGATGGTACTACTTCTACTGCCCCTGTGTTCAAACTGTTGCTGTGATGGTACTACTTCTACTGCCCCTGTGTTCAACTGTTGCTGTGATGGTACTACTTCTACTACCCCTGTGTTCAACTGTTGCTGTGATGGTAATACTTCTACTACCCCTGTGTTCAACTGTTGCTGTGATGGTACTACTTCTACTGCCCCTGTTGTTAAAACTGTTGCTGTGATGGTACTACTTCTACTGCCCCTGTGTTCAACTGTTGCTGTGATGGTACTACTTCTACTACCCCTGTGTTCAACTGTTGCTGTGATGGTACTACTTCTACTGCCCCTGTGTTCAACTGTTGCTGTGATGGTACTACTTCTACTGCCCCTGTGTTCTCTGTCCTGTGTTCAACTGTTGCTGTGATGGTAATACTTCTACTGCCCCTGTGTTCAACTGTTGCTGTGATGGTACTACTTCTACTGCCCCTGTGTTCAAACTGTTGCTGTGATGGTACTACTTCTACTGCCCCTGTGTTCAACTGTTGCTGTGATGGTTACTACTTCTACTGCCCCTGTGTTCAACTGTTGCTGTGATGGTACTACTTCTACTGCCCCTGTGTTCAACTGTTGCTGTGATGGTACTACTTCTACTGCCCCTGTGTTCTCTGCCCCTGTGTTCAACTGTTGCTGTGATGGTACTACTTCTACTGCCCCTGTTTTCTCTGCCCCTGTGTTCAACTGTTGCTGTGATGGTACTACTTCTACTGCCCCTGTTTTCTCTGCCCCTGTGTTCAACTGTTGCTGTGATGGTACTACTTCTACTGCCCCTGTGTTCTCTGTCCCTGTGTTCAACTGTTGCTGTGATGGTACTACTTCTACTGCCCCTGTGTTCTCTGCCCCTGTGTTCAACTGTTGCTGTGATGGTACTACTTCTACTGCCCCTGTGTTCAACTGTTGCTGTGATGGTACTACTTCTACTGCCCCTGTGTTCAACTGTTGCTGTGATGGTACTACTTCTACTACCCCTGTGTTCTCTGTCCCTGTGTTCAACTGTTGCTGTGATGGTACTACTTCTACTACCTCTGTGTTTAAACTGTTGCTGTGATGGTAATACTTCTACTGCCCCTATGTTCAAACTGTTGCTGTGATGGTACTACTTCTACTGCCCTGTGTTCAACTGTTGCTGTGATGGTACTACTTCTACTGCCCCTGTGTTCAACTGTTGCTGTGATGGTACTACTTCTACTGCCCCTGTGTTCAAACTGTTGCTGTGATGGTACTACTTCTACTGCCCCTGTGTTCAACTGTTGCTGTGATGGTACTACTTCTACTACCCCTGTGTTCAACTGTTGCTGTGATGGTACTACTTCTACTACCCTGTGTTCAACTGTTGCTGTGATGGTACTACTTCTACTGCCCCTGTGTTCAACTGTTGCTGTGATGGTACTACTTCTACTGCCCCTGTGTTCAACTGTTGCTGTGATGGTACTACTTCTACTGCCCCTGTGTTCAACTGTTGCTGTGATGGTAATACTTCTACTGCCCCTGTGTTCTCTGCCCCTGTGTTCAACTGTTGCTGTGATGGTACTACTTCTACTGCCCCTGTGTTTTCTGCCCCTGTGTTCAACTGTTGCTGTGATGGTACTACTTCTACTGCCCCTGTGTTCAACTGTTGCTGTGATGGTACTACTTCTACTGCCCCTGTGTTCAACTGTTGCTGTGATGGTACTACTTCTACTACCCCTGTGTTCTCGGTCCCTGTGTTCAACTGTTGCTGTGATGGTAATACTTCTACTGCCCCTGTGTTCTCTGTCCCTGTGTTCAACTGTTGCTGTGATGGTACTACTTCTACTACCCCTGTGTTCAACTGTTGCTGTGATGGTACTACTTCTACTACCCGTGTGTTCAACTGTTGCTGTGATGGTAATACTTCTACTGCCCGTGTGTTCAACTGTTGCTGTGATGGTACTACTTCTACTACCCCTGTGTTCAACTGTTGCTGTGATGGTACTACTTCTACTACCCGTGTGTTCAACTGTTGCTGTGATGGTAATACTTCTACTACCCCTGTGTTCAACTGTTGCTGTGATGGTACTACTTCTACTACCCGTGTGTTCAACTGTTGCTGTGATGGTAATACTTCTACTATCCCTGTGTTCAGCTGTTGCTGTGATGGTACTACTTCTACTACCCCTGTGTTCTCTGTCCCTGTGTTCTCTGCCCCTGTGTTCAACTGTTGCTGTGATGGTACTACTTCTACTACCCCTGTGTTCAACTGTTGCTATGATGGTACTACTTCTACTGCCCCTGAGATGGTACTACTTCTACTGCCCCTATGTTCAACTGTTGCTGTGATGGTACTACTTCTACTGCCCCTGAGATGGTACTACTTCTACTGCCCCTGAGATGGTACTACTTCTACTGCCCCTATGTTCAACTGTTGCTGTGATGGTACTACTTCTACTGCCCCTGAGATGGTACTACTTCTACTGCCCCTATGTTCAACTGTTGCTGTGATGGTAATACTTCTACTGCCCCTGTGTTCAACTGTTGCTGTGATGGTACTACTTCTACTGCCCCTGTGTTCTCTGTCCCTGTGTTCAACTGTTGATGTGATGGTACTACTTCTACTGCCCCTGTGTTCAACTGTTGCTGTGATGGTACTACTTCTACTGCCCCTGTGTTCTCTGCCCCTGTGTTCAACTGTTGATGTGATGGTACTACTTCTACTGCCCCTGTGTTCTCTGCCCCTGTGTTCAACTGTTGATGTGATGGTACTACTTCTACTGCCCCTGTGTTCTCTGCCCCTGTGTTCAACTGTTGATGTGATGGTACTACTTCTACTGCCCCTGTGTTCTCTGCCCTTGTGTTCAACTGTTGATGTGATGGTACTACTTCTACTGCCCCTGTGTTCAACTGTTGCTGTGATGGTAATACTTCTACTGCCCCTGAGATGGTACTACTTCTACTGCCCCTGTGTTCAACTGTTGCTGTGATGGTAATACTTCTACTGCCCCTGTGATGGTACTACTTCTACTGCCCCTGTGTTCAAACTGTTGCTGTGATGATAATACTTCTACTGCCCCTGTGATGGTAATACTTCTACTGCCCCTGTGTTCAACTGTTTGCTGTGATGGTACTACTTCTACTGCCCCTGTGTTCAACTGTTGCTGTGATGGTACTACTTCTACTACCCCTGTGTTCAACTGTTGCTGTGATGGTACTACTTCTACTGCCCCTGTGTTCAACTGTTGCTGTGATGGTACTACTTCTACTGCCCCTGTGTTCTCTGCCCCTCTGTTCAACTGTTGCTGTGATGGTAATACTTCTACTACCCCTGTGTTCAACTGTTACTGTAATGGTACTACTTCTACTGCCCCTGTGTTCTCTGCCCCTCTGTTCAACTGTTGCTATGATGGTAATACTTCTACTGCCCCTGTGTTCAACTGTTACTGTGATGGTACTACTTCTACTGCCCCTGTGTTCTCTGCCCCTCTGTTCAACTGTTGCTGTGATGGTAATACTTCTACTACCCCTGTGTTCAACTGTTGCTGTGATGGTAATACTTCTACTGCCCCTGTGTTCAACTGTTGCTGTGATGGTAATACTTCTACTGCCCTGTGTTCAACTGTTGCTGTGATGGTAATACTTCTACTGCCCCTGTGTTCAACTGTTGCTGTGATGGTAATACTTCTACTGCCCCTGTGTTCAACTGTTGCTGTGATGGTACTACTTCTACTGCCCCTGTGTTCTCTGCCCCTGTGTTCAACTGTTGCTGTGATGGTACTACTTCTACTGCCCCTGTGTTCAACTGTTGCTGTGATGGTACTACTTCTACTGCCCCTGAGATGGTACTACTTCTACTGCCCTGTGTTCAACTGTTGCTGTGATGGTAATACTTCTACTGCCCCTATGTCAACTGTTGCTGTGATGGTACTACCTCTACTGCCCCTGTGTTCAACTGTTGCTGTGATGGTACTACTTCTACTGCCCCTGTGTTCAACTGTTGCTGTGATGGTACTACTTCTACTGCCCCTGTGTTCTACTGTTGATGTGATGGTACTACTTCTACTGCCCCTGTGTTCTCTGTCCCTGTGTTCAACTGTTGCTGTGATGGTACTACTTCTACTGCCCCTGTGTTCAACTGTTGCTGTGATGGTACTACTTCTACTGCCCCTGTGTTCAACTGTTGCTGTGATGGTACTACTTCTACTGCCCCTGTGTTCAACTGTTGATGTGATGGTACTACTTCTACTGCCCCTGTGTTCTCTGCCCCTGTGTTCAACTGTTGCTGTGATGGTACTACTTCTACTGCCCCTGTGTTCAACTGTTGCTGTGATGGTACTACTTCTACTGCCCCTGTGTTCTCTGTCCCTGTGTTCAACTGTTGCTGTGATGGTACTACTTCTACTGCCCCTGTGTTCAACTGTTGCTGTGATGGTACTACTTCTACTGCCCCTGTGTTCAACTGTTGCTGTGATGGTACTACTTCTACTGCCCCTGTGTTCAACTGTTGCTGTGATGGTACTACTTCTACTACCCCTGTGTTCAACTGTTGCTGTGATGGTAATACTTCTACTACCCCTGTGTTCACTGTTGCTGTGATGGTACTACTTCTACTGCCCCTGTGTTCAACTGTTGCTGTGATGGTACTACTTCTACTGCCCTGTTGTTCAACTGTTGCTGTGATGGTACTACTTCTACTACCCTGTGTTCAACTGTTGCTGTGATGGTACTACTTCTACTGCCCCTGTGTTCAACTGTTGCTGTGATGGTACTACTTCTACTGCCCCTGTGTTCAAACTGTTGCTGTGATGGTACTACTTCTACTGCCCCTGTGTTCAACTGTTGCTGTGATGGTACTACTTCTACTGCCCCTGTGTTCAACTGTTGCTGTGATGGTACTACTTCTACTGCCCCTGTGTTCAACTGTTGCTGTGATGGTACTACTTCTACTGCCCCTGTGTTCAACTGTTGCTGTGATGGTACTACTTCTACTGCCCCTGTGTTCTCTGCCCCTGTGTTCAACTGTTGCTGTGATGGTACTACTTCTACTGCCCCTGTTTTCTCTGCCCCTGTGTTCAACTGTTGCTGTGATGGTACTACTTCTACTGCCCCTGTTTTCTCTGCCCCTGTGTTCAACTGTTGCTGTGATGGTACTACTTCTACTGCCCCTGTGTTCTCTGTCCCTGTGTTCAACTGTTGCTGTGATGGTACTACTTCTACTGCCCCTGTGTTCTCTGCCCCTGTGTTCAACTGTTGCTGTGATGGTACTACTTCTACTGCCCCTGTGTTCAACTGTTGCTGTGATGGTACTACTTCTACTGCCCCTGTGTTCAACTGTTGCTGTGATGGTACTACTTCTACTACCCCTGTGTTCTCTGTCCCTGTGTTCAACTGTTGCTGTGATGGTACTACTTCTACTACCCCTGTGTTAAACTGTTGCTGTGATGGTACTACTTCTACTGCCCCTATGTTCAACTGTTGCTGTGATGGTACTACTTCTACTGCCCCTGCGTTCAACTGTTGCTGTGATGGTACTACTTCTACTACCCCTGTGTTCAACTGTTGCTGTGATGGTACTACTTCTACTACCCCTGTGTTCAACTGTTGCTGTGATGGTACTACTTCTACTGCCCCTGTGTTCAACTGTTGCTGTGATGGTACTACTTCTACTGCCCCTGTGTTCAACTGTTGCTGTGATGGTACTACTTCTACTGCCCCTGTGTTCAACTGTTGCTGTGATGGTAATACTTCTACTGCCCCTGTGTTCTCTGCCCCTGTGTTCAACTGTTGCTGTGATGGTACTACTTCTACTGCCCCTGTGTTCTCTGCCCCTGTGTTCAACTGTTGCTGTGATGGTACTACTTCTACTGCCCCTGTGTTCAACTGTTGCTGTGATGGTACTACTTCTACTGCCCCTGTGTTCAACTGTTGCTGTGATGGTACTACTTCTACTACCCCTGTGTTCTCTGTCCCTGTGTTCAACTGTTGCTGTGATGGTAATACTTCTACTGCCCCTGTGTTCTCTGTCCCTGTGTTCAACTGTTGCTGTGATGGTACTACTTCTACTACCCCTGTGTTCAACTGTTGCTGTGATGGTACTACTTCTACTACCCGTGTGTTCAACTGTTGCTGTGATGGTAATACTTCTACTGCCCGTGTGTTCAACTGTTGCTGTGATGGTACTACTTCTACTACCCCTGAGTTCAACTGTTGCTGTGATGGTACTACTTCTACTACCCGTGTGTTTCAACTGTTTGCTGTGATGGTAATACTTCTACTACCCCTGTGTTCAACTGTTGCTAGTGATGGTACTACTTCTACTACCCGTGTGTTCAACTGTTGCTGTGATGGTAATACTTCTACTACCCCTGTGTTCAACTGTTGCTGTGATGGTACTACTTCTACTACCCCTGTGTTCTCTGTCCCTGTGTTTTCTGCCCCTGTGTTCAACTGTTGCTGTGATGGTACTACTTCTACTGTCCCTGTGTTCAACTGTTGCTGTGATGGTACTACTTCTACTACCCCTGTGTTCAACTGTTGCTGTGATGGTACTACTTCTACTGCCCCTGAGATGGTACTACTTCTACTGCCCCTATGTTCAACTGTTGCTGTGATGGTACTACTTCTACTGCCCCTGAGATGGTACTACTTCTACTGCCCCTGAGATGGTACTACTTCTACTGCCCCTATGTTCAACTGTTGCTGTGATGGTACTACTTCTACTGCCCCTGAGATGGTACTACTTCTACTGCCCCTATGTTCAACTGTTGCTGTGATGGTAATACTTCTACTGCCCCTGTGTTCAACTGTTGCTGTGATGGTACTACTTCTACTGCCCCTGTGTTCTCTGTCCCTGTGTTCAACTGTTGCTGTGATGGTAATACTTCTACTGCCCCTGTGTTCTCTGTCCCTGTGTTCAACTGTTGCTGTGATAGTAATACTTCTACTGCCCCTGTGTTCTCTGTCCCTGTGTTCAACTGTTGCTGTGATGGTAATACTTCTACTGCCCCTGTGTTCTCTGTCCCTGTGTTCAACTGTTGCTGTGATGGTAATACTTCTACTGCCCCTGTGTTCTCTGCCCCTCTGTTCAACTGTTGCTGTGATGGTAATACTTCTACTGCCCCTGTGTTCAACTGTTGCTGTGATGGTACTACTTCTACTGCCCCTGTGTTCTCTGCCCCTGTGTTCAACTGTTGCTTTGATGGTAATACTTCTACTGCCCTGTGTTCAACTGTTGCTGTGATGGTAATACTTCTACTGCCCCTGAGATGGTACTACTTCTACTGCCCCTGTGTTCAACTGTGCTGTGATGGTAATACTTCTACTGCCCCTGTGTTCAACTGTTGCTGTGATGGTAATATTTCTACTGCCCCTGTGTTCAACTGTTGCTGTGATGGTACTACTTCTACTGCCCCTGTGTTCTCTGTCCCTGTTTTCAACTGTTGCTGTGATGGTACTACTTCTACTGCCCCTGTGTTCTCTGTCCCTGTGTTCTCTGCCCCTGTGTTCAACTGTTGATGTGATGGTAATACTTCTACTGCCCCTATGTTCAACTGTTGCTGTGATGGTACTACGTCTACTGCCCTGTGTTCAACTGTTGCTGTGATGGTACTACTTCTACTGCCCCTGTGTTCTCTGTCCCTGGTTCTCTGCCCCTGTGTTCAACTGTTGATGTGATGGTATACTTCTACTGCCCCTGTGTTTCTCTGTCCCCTGTGTTCAACTGTTGCTGTGATGGTACTACTTCTACTGCCCTGTGTTTCTCTGTCCCTGTGTTCTCTGCCCCTGTGTTCAACTGTTGATGTGATGGTAATACTTCTACTGTCCCTGTGTTCTCTGCCCCTGTGTTCAACTGTTGCTATGATGGTACTACTTCTACTGCCCCTGTGTTCTCTGTCCCTGTGTTCTCTGCCCCTGTGTTCAACTGTTGATGTGATGGTAATACTTCTACTGCCCCTATGTTCAACTGTTGCTGTGATGGTACTACTTCTACTGCCCCTGTGTTCAACTGTTGCTGTGATGGTACTACTTCTACTGCCCTGTGTTCAACGTTGCTGAGATGGTACTACTTCTACTGCCCCTGTGTTCAACTGTTGCTGTGATGGTACTACTTCTACTGCCCCTGTGTTCAACTGTTGCTCGTGATGGTACTACTTCTACTGCCCCTGTGTTCAACTGTTGCTGTGATGGTACTACTTCTACTGCCCCTGTGTTCAACTGTTGCTGTGATGGTACTACTTCTACTGCCCCTGTGTTCAACTGTTGCTGTGATGGTACTACTTCTACTGCCCCTGTGTTCAACTGTTGCTGTGATGGTACTACTTCTACTGCCCCTGTGTTCAACTGTTGCTGAGATGGTACTACTTCTACTGCCCCTGAGTTCAACTGTTGCTGTGATGGTACTACTTCTACTGCCCCTGTGTTCAACTGTTGCTGTGATGGTAATACTTCTACTGTCCCTGTGTTCAACTGTTGCTGTGATGGTACTACTTCT
The DNA here is from genome assembly GCA_014155875.1 of Cepaea nemoralis. Classification (NCBI taxonomy): domain Eukaryota; kingdom Metazoa; phylum Mollusca; class Gastropoda; order Stylommatophora; family Helicidae; genus Cepaea; species Cepaea nemoralis. The sequence goes on along the minus strand of JACEFZ010022298.1, from coordinate 8,643 downwards.
ACTGCCCCTGTGTTCAACTGTTGCTGTGATGGTACTACTTCTACTGCCCCTGTGTTCAACTGTTGCTGTGATGGTACTACTTCTACTGCCCATGTGTTCAACTGTTGCTGTGATGGTACTACTTCTACTGTCCCTGTGTTCAACTGTTGCTGTGATGGTACTACTTCTACTGCCCCTGTGTTCAACTGTTGCTGTGATGGTACTACTTCTACTGCCCCTGTGTTCAACTGTTGCTGTGATGGTACTACTTCTACTGCCCCTGTGTTCAACTGTTGCTGTGATGGTACTACTTCTACTGCCCCTGAGATGGTACTACTTCTACTGCCCCTGTGTTCAACTGTTGCTGTGATGGTACTACTTCTACTGTCCCTGTGTTCAATTGTTGCTGTGATGGTAATACTTCTACTGCCCTGTGTTCAACTGTTGCTGTGATGGTAATACTTCTACTGCCCCTGAGATGGTACTACTTCTACTGCCCCTGTGTTCAACTGTTGCTGTGATGGTAATACTTCTACTGCCCCTGTGTTCAACTGTTGCTGTGATGGTAATACTTCTACTACCCCTGTGTTCAACTGTTGCTGTGATGGTAATACTTCTACTGCCCCTGAGATGGTACTACTTCTACTGCCCCTGTGTTCAACTGTTGCTGTGATGGTAATACTGCTACTGCCCCTGTGTTCAACTGTTGCTGTGATGGTAATACTTCTACTACCCCTGTGTTCAACTGTTGCTGTGATGGTACTACTTCTACTGTCCCTGTGTTCAACTGTTGCTGTGATGGTACTACTTCTACTGTCCCTGTGTTCAACTGTTGCTGTGATGGTACTACTTCTACTGTACAATTTTGGGAGCAAGAGAAATCTGTAGGGTTGAAATCTTGTGGACAGGATGGCTGTGGGATGACCGTCTTCTTGTGGACAGGATGGCTGTGGGACGGTAGTCTTCTTGTGGACAGGATGGCTGTGGGATGACAGTCTTCTTGTGGATAGGATGGCTGTGGGATGACAGTCTTCTTGTGGACAGGATGGCTGTGGGATGACAGTCTTCTTGTGGACAGGATGGCTGTGGGACAGCAGTCTTCTTGTGGACAGGATGGCTTTGGGACGACTGTCTTCTTGTGGAATGCTTGAGTGATCTTCCAACTCTTCACTGGCTGTCCTACCACTTGTCTAACACTGTCCTACCACTTACCTAATACTGTCCTGCCACTTACCTAACACTGTCCTGCCACTTACCTAACACTGTCCTGCCACATATCTAACACTGTCCTGATGCGTATCTAACACTGTCCTGCCACATATCTAACAATGTCCTGATGTGTATCTAACGCTGTCCAGCCACTTCTTTAACACTGTCCTGCTACTTACCTAACACTGTCCTGACACTTACCTAACACTGTCCTGACACTTTCCTAACACTGTCCTGCTACTTACCTAACACGGTCCTGACACTTACCTAACACTGTCCTGACACTTTCCTAACACTGTCCTGACACTTACCTAACACTGCCCTGACACTTACCTAATACTGTCCTGACACTTATCAAATACTGTCCTGCCACTTATCTAACACTGTCCTGCTACTTACCTCACACTGTCCTGCGACTTAACCTAACACTGTCCTGCCACTGACCTAACACTGTCCTGACAGTGACCTAACACTGTCCTGCCACTGACCTAACACTGTCCTGCCACTGACCTAACACTGTCCTCACATGTAACTGCCACAACTCTACCACACATCTCCCACATAATTGCCATGGTTGAGTGGTGTCAGAGCGCTGGCTGTGTTTGTCATGTATATCTGTGGTGTCAGAGCGCTGGCTGTGTTTGTCATGTATATCTGTGGTGTCAGAGCGCTGGTTGTGTTGTCATGTATATCTGTGGTGTCAGAGCGCTGGCTGTGTTTGTCATGTATATCTGTGGTGTCAGAGCGCTGGCTGTGTTTGTCATGTATATCTGTGGTGTCAGAGCGCTGGCTGTGTTTGTCATGTATATCTGTGGTGTCAGAGCGCTGGCTGTGTTTGTCATGTATATCTGTGGTGTCAGAGCGCTGGCTGTGTTTGTCATGTATATCTGTGGTGTCAGAGCGCTGGCTGTGTTTGTCATGTATATCTTTTTGAACGAGAAGATGATGATGTTAGCTGAGTTGTTTGTTTGTTTGTTTTTCAGGTACACCCAGGACCAGGCACAGAACTATGTGAGTGTTGTATGAGCTGTTGTAGAGTTGTCCACTTGTTGGTTGTGTTCATGTTCATAGATCTAGCACTGATATCATGTTGTAGAGTTGTCCACTTGTTGGTTGTGTCATGTTCATGTTCATAGATCTAGCACTGATATCATGTTGTAGAGTTGTCCACTTGTTGGTTGTGTTCATGTTCATAGATCTAGCACTGATATCATGTTGTAGAGTTGTCCACTTGTTGGTTGTGTTCATGTTCATGTTCATAGATCTAGCACTGATATCATGTTGTAGAGTTGTCTACTTGTTGGTTGTGTTCATGTTCATAGATCTAGCACTGATATCATGTTGTAGAGTTGTCTACTTGTTGGTTGTGTTCATGTTCATGTTCATAGATCTAGCACTGATATCATGTTGTAGAGTTGTCCACTTGTTGGTTGTGTTCATGTTCATAGATCTAGCACTGATATCATGTTGTAGAGTTGTCTACTTGTTGGTTGTGTTCATGTTCATAGATCTAGCACTGATATCATGTTGTAGAGTTGTCTACTTGTTGGTTGTGTTCATGTTCATGTTCATAGATCTAGCACTGATATCATGTTGTAGAGTTGTCCACTTGTTGGTTGTGTTCATGTTCATGTTCATAGATCTAGCACTGATATCATGTTGTAGAGTTGTCTACTTGTTGGTTGTGTTCATGTTCATGTTCATAGATCTAGCACTGATATCATGTTGTAGAGTTGTCCACTTGTTGGTTGTGTTCATGTTCATAGATCTAGCACTGATATCATGTTGTAGAGTTGTCCACTTGTTGGTTGTGTTCATGTTCATAGATCTAGCACTGATATCATGTTGTAGAGTTGTCCACTTGTTGGTTGTGTTCATGTTCATAGATCTAGCACTGATATCATGTTGTAGAGTTGTCCACTTGTTGGTTGTGTTCATGTTCATGTTCATAGATCTAGCACTGATATCATGTTGTAGAGTTGTCCACTTGTTGGTTGTGTTCATGTTCATAGATCTAGCACTGATATCATGTTGTAGAGTTGTCTACTTGTTGGTTGTGTTCATGTTCATGTTCATAGATCTAGCACTGATATCATGTTGTAGAGTTGTCCACTTGTTGGTTGTGTTCATGTTCATAGATCTAGCACTGATATCATGTTGTAGAGTTGTCTACTTGTTGGTTGTGTTCATGTTCATGTTCATAGATCTAGCACTGATATCATGTTGTAGAGTTGTCCACTTGTTGGTTGTCATGTTCATGTTCATAGATCTAGCACTGATATCATGTTGTAGAGTTGTCCACTTGTTGGTTGTGTTCATGTTCATGTTCATAGATCTAGCACTGATATCATGTTGTAGAGTTGTCCACTTGTTGGTTGTGTTCATGTTCATGTTCATAGATCTAGCACTGATATCATGTTGTAGAGTTGTCCACTTGTTGGTTGTGTTCATGTTCATGTTCATAGATCTAGCACTGATATCATGTTGTAGAGTTGTCCACTTGTTGGTTGTGTTCATGTTCATGTTCATAGATCTAGCACTGATATCATGTTGTAGAGTTGTCCACTTGTTGGTTGTGTTCATGTTCATAGATCTAGCACTGATATCATGTTGTAGAGTTGTCCACTTGTTGGTTGTGTTCATGTTCATAGATCTAGCACTGATATCATATTGTAGAGTTGTCCACTTGTTGGTTGTGTTCATGTTCATAGATCTAGCACTGATATCATGTTGTAGAGTTGTCTACTTGTTGGTTGTGTTCATGTTCATGTTCATAGATCTAGCACTGATATCATGTTGTAGAGTTGTCTACTTGTTGGTTGTGTTCATGTTCATGTTCATAGATCTAGCACTGATATCATGTTGTAGAGTTGTCCACTTGTTGGTTGTGTTCATGTTCATAGATCTAGCACTGATATCATATTGTAGAGTTGTCTACTTGTTGGTTGTGTTCATGTTCATAGATCTAGCACTGATATCATGTTGTAGAGTTGTCCACTTGTTGGTTGTGTTCATGTTCATAGATCTAGCACTGATATCATGTTGTAGAGTTGTCCACTTGTTGGTTGTGTTCATGTTCATGTTCATAGATCTAGCACTGATATCATGTTGTAGAGTTGTCCACTTGTTGGTTGTGTTCATGTTCATGTTCATAGATCTAGCACTGATATCATGTTGTAGAGTTGTCCACTTGTTGGTTGTGTTCATGTTCATGTCATAGATCTAGCACTGATATCATGTTGTAGAGTTGTCTACTTGTTGGTTGTGTTCATGTTCATAGATCTAGCACTGATATCATGTTGTAGAGTTGTCCACTTGTTGGTTGTGTTCATGTTCATAGATCTAGCACTGATATCATGTTGTAGAGTTGTCTACTTGTTGGTTGTGTTCATGTTCATGTTCATAGATCTAGCACTGATATCATGTTGTAGAGTTGTCTACTTGTTTGGTTGTGTTCATGTTCATGATCATAGATCTAGCACTGATATCATGTTGTAGAGTTGTCCACTTGTTGGTTGTGTTCATGTTCATGTTCATAGATCTAGCACTGATATCATGTTGTAGAGTTGTCCACTTGTTGGTTGTGTTCAGTTATGTTCATAGATCTAGCACTGATATCATGTTGTAGAGTTGTCTACTTGTGGTTGTGTTCATGTTCATGTTCATAGATCTAGCACTGATATCATGTTGTAGAGTTGTCTACTTGTGGTTGTGTTCATGTTCATAGATCTAGCACTGATATCATGTTGTAGAGTTGTCCACTTGTTGGTGTGTTCATGTTCATGTTCATAGATCTAGCACTGATATCATGTTGTAGATTTGTCCACAATTGTTGTTGTTTTCATGATCATATATCTAAGCACTGATATCATGTTGTAGACTTGTCCACTTCGTTTGTTGTGTTCATGTTCATACATATATCCACTGATATCATAGTTATAGAGTATGTCCACTTGTTGGTTGGGTTCATGTTCATAGATCTAGCACTGATATCATGTTGTAGAGTTGTCTACTTGTTGGTTGTGTTCATGTTCATAGATCTAGCACTGATATCATGTTGTAGAGTTGTCTACTTGTTGGTTGTGTTCATGTTCATAGATCTAGCACTGATATCATGTTGTAGAAGTTGTCCACCATTGTTGGTTCATGTCATGTTCTAGATATGCACTGATATCCTGTTGTAGAGTTTGTCCATTTGTTGTTGTTATCATGTTCATGATCTAGCACTGATATCATATTGTAAGTTGTCCCACTTGTTGTTTGTTCATTTCATAGATCTATCACTGATATCATTTGTAGAGTTGTACCATTTTGGTTGTGTTCCCATGTCATAGATCTATCACTGATATCATATTTTAGATTTCACTTATTTGTTTGTTTTACATGTTCATCAATCTATCACAACAAAACCAACACAAAATCACACCAGCTACTACACAACACACAGACATAACAACAAAACAGCACAACAAACGCACAAGTCACACATGACCCCATCAGCACAAGACCACAAGTTCACCCCAATCCCACGCCCTAAACCTAGCAGAACATCACACCAACACAAAAACCAAAAAACTAGTCCACAAGCACAACTCAACAACACAACAAATCACATCAAACACAACTAGCAAAAGCATTCACAAACACCACCCCAGACCCACCGACGCAAACAAAACAACAATCACATACACACAACAAATATCTAGCAACAAGGCACACACAAACCAAAAACAATCTCTAAAGCCACACCCGAACCAACCACACAACAAAAACGAAAGCAAAAAAACAAAACAAAACACCAAACAAGAATAAACATCACACACAAGCTAAACCAACACACACAAACAACAGGCAACAAAAACAGCAAACAGAAAAAACAACACAGCTATCCAACAAACAACAACGACCAGGCACACACAAAACACACCACGTATCGACAACGGACACAAACACAGACACAAAACAAACCAGCAACAAAAAAAACACACACCACCAAACACACAAGAAAGCCAACAATACAAGCAAACACACCCAACTAAAGCACAACACAAGCTAGCAACACACACAAACAACAGACAAAGCAAACACACACAGCAGTCAAGCACTTCAAACACTACACACCCACAAAATAACATATAGCACGAATAAACACCAAGGAACACAACTACAAAACAAACACTAGACAACAAAACAAAGCTACACTAACACACACACACACACACAACCAAATCATACAAAAAAACCACACAAAAAGGTCAAAAAGAACAAAATCACAACACTCCAAGCAACTGTCACACAACAATTGCAACAACCACACAACACACCACAAAACAACAACATTAACAACGAACACACACAGAAAAAAACAAATCAAACAAGTCAAGCAACACACAACATCTTATCAACACAAAAATTACAACCACACATAACAACAAACAACGCGAACACAAATACTAATAACAACAAACACCACACCACAACTAATGCACACACAACAACACTCAATTTTTCACACTATCAAAATCACAACACACAACAACCCCATCACAAAATCAAACACAACACATCAAACAAAACTAAATCACAGCTATCAACAAATAAAAACTAAAACAACCAACTATTCAACGCAACAATCAAAACTATTCAAACAAATCTATCACGACTCAACCAACACAACACACAGCACAACAACAAAACACATCAATACAATCACACAACACACAACACAACTATTCAGCACTTAAACATCAAACACAATCACTAGCACACCAACAAAACACACACAGCACACTACAACACACAGCAAGACAAGTCACCCAGCAATCACACCGGCAAACAAATCATCAATCACAAATCAAAAAATCACACAGTCATAACAAGAATATTCAATCCCCAAACACAACACAGCACTATCACAAAACAATTCAATCCTAACAACACAACACAAAGCTGAATCATCAATACAACAATCTCACACCACTTATCAACACACAACAAAAGCAACATCACAAAACACAAAATATTCAAAACACAGCAATCAAATCTGACACAAAAGCAGAAACGACTTAGCAATCAACATATAAAGTCACAACCAAGCAACACAACAAATACTATCATTAACTCACGAATAACACACACGACATTCACATATCACTAGCACAGCGAACACACACACACAGCAGCAAACTATCAAAACAAAAAACAAACTCAAGAACAACCACAATCATTGTAAAACCACCAACCACACACACAACAAACATCAACTAGCACAACAAAACAACACACACAACATATTGCATATAAACATAAACCAACAGAGAAAACAATCCAACTTCAAAGGGGTTGCATCGAACTATCAACACAATCACAACACACAACCAGCAACATAGCAAGCGACACCCCACACACAACACGACTAAACACACAAAACCACACCTACAAGCAACCCAATCCTACTACACAACAACTAGCACAAAAGCATGCACAACAAACTATCACAACCAACAACAAAGCTAACCAGGCAAACAAGCATATTCACAATCAAAGAAACTGACAACAAACACAATCATTAAAATCACCACACCCGAAACAATCACTAACACTATCCAAAATAACAGCAAATCACCCAACTCACAACATACTATCACCAATTCACCACGACAAAATCACAACTTGCACACACAACAACACAACAACATACACACAAAACAAATCACACACAGCCCCATAGCAACATCAAAATATCATCACACACACAAGCACGAAATCACAAACTCATCTAAAACATAACCACTTTATCATAAACACAATTCACTGAACTACAACTATTTCAAGAATAACAAACCACAAAACAACAACATACAAATAACAACACACACAATTCTATCAACCACACGACTTATCACACAACTAACAAAACACATCACAACAGCAAAAACATCCACTCTAATACAAACACATCCATCTCAAAAGATCACAACAATCAACACACAACACGAAAACCATCAGCATCAGCACACATCTACAGTCACACGACCCACACATGCTAATCATGCAACACACAACACATCCAGCAAACAAAAACAAAAAACACACCAAACACACAACATCAATAACTAATCAAGCACAGACATACACCACACATAAATCACTTCTAACTATCAAACTACACAAAACGTAAATGACAATCATTACGCATGCAAAATCATCGTACAGCACACAATCAATTCAAATCAACGACAGCATCAACACATACAACAAAGGATCAAACACTATCAAATCAATAGACACCTACCAAAAGTTCCATCAGTGCAAACATAACAAAAAATACAAGAGCACAAATCAAAAACAACACACACTAAAACAGCAGTCAACTCTCCATCAAGAATACACTATCTACAAACCTATCACAATCATCAACATATACAAAACACCCAATCCCTTTGCAAGAACTAT
>JACEFZ010022295.1:0-79429 GCA_014155875.1 Cepaea nemoralis | reverse complement strand
AAAATAAAATTGGTGAGGGTGGATGCAGACCCCCAGGGTGGATGGGGTGAGACTTGAAGAACAGTTGATGTTTAGACTCCGAGCTGGTCGGGAGGCGAAGGATAGGAGTGGAGTTAGAAGGAGAGCTCCGTCCTGTGTTGTGTTGTTCGCCGAGTTTTGAATGCAGGCCTAAAACCCAGTGGGGGTTGGATAGTTAATGGAGGCCTGAACCCAAAATGGGTTGGATAGTTAATGAAGGCCTGAACCAAAAGTGGGTTGGATAGTTAGTGGAGGCTAGACCCAGTGTGTGGGTTGTATTGTGTGAGGTCCAGCCGTGGATAGTAGCTGGATAACTGTCTTGCAAATTGGAGATTAAGAAGGCCTTGAGAAGGCAGTGATGTGTGCTGGTTAAGTTGTGAGGAGGATATATTTTTTCTATGGATTATATTGTTTCTGGATATATAATTATGTTCCGTTTGTCCGTGTTCTTTCTGCATTAAAGGATTATGTGCGCCAACTCAATCTTGTTTAATGACTGGTGGATGTGCACTGCGGGGGTGAGTTGGATTATGAGACAGGAGGCTAGCTCGACTTACACTCTGTAATGACATACAAGGAGCAGTGTAACCTAGACAACGACCATCTCACTCAGTTATTATAAAGAACATCGTAAGAGAAGCAATGCCGCATACGGGTGTCTGTAGTGTCCCCACCAGGTGAAGCAATGTCACATACAGGTGTCTAGTGTACCCAGCAGGTGAAGCAATACCACATACGGGTGTCTCTAGTGTCACCAGCAGGTGAAGAAATGCCACATACGGGTGTCTAGTGTTCCCAGCAGGTGAAGCAATGCCACATACGGGTGTCTAGTGTACCCAGCAGGTGAAACAGACACACTCGGGTGTCTCAAGTGCCCCCCCCCCTCACCCCAGCAGGTGAAGCAATGCCACATACGGGTGTCTCTAGTGTCCCCAACAGGTGGAGCAATGCCACATACGGGTGTCTCTAGTATCCCCAGCAGGTGAAGCAATACCACATACGGGTGTCTCTAGTGTCCCCAGCAGGTGAAGCAATGCCAAATAAGGGTGTCTCTAGTATCCCCAGCAGGTGAAGCAATGCCACATACGGGTGTCTCTAGTGATCCCAGCAGGTGGAACAATGCCACATACGGGTGTCTCTAGTGTCCCCAGCAGGTAAAGCAATGCCACATACGGGTGTCTCTAATGTCCCCAGCAGGTGAAGCAATGCCCATACGGGTGTCTGTAGTGTCCCCACCAGGTGAAGCAATGCCACATACGGGTGTCTGTAATGTCCCCACCAGGTGAAGCAATGCCACATACGGGTGTCTGTAGTATCCCCACCAGGTGAAGCAATGTCACATACGTGTGCCTAGTGTCCCCAGCAGATAAAGCAATGCCACATACGGGTGTCTCTAGTGTCCCCAGCAGATAAAGCAATGCCACATACGGGTGTCTCTAATGTCCCCAGCAGGTGAAACAACGCCACATACGGGTGTCTGTAGTGTCCCCAGCAGGTGAAACAACGCCACATACGGGTGTCTCTAGTGTCCCCAGCAGGTGAAGCAATGCCACATACGGGTGTCTCTATTGTCCCCAGCAGGTGAAACAACGCCACATACGGGTGTCTCTAGTGTCCCCAGCAGGTGAAGCAATGCCACATACGGGTGTCTCTAGTGTCCCCAGCAGGTGAAGCAATGCCACATACGGGTGTCTCTAGTGTCCCCAGCAGGTGAAGCAATGCCACATACGGGTGTCTCTAGTGTCCCCAGCAGGTGAAGCAATACCACATACGGGTGTCTCTAGTGTCCCCAGCAGGTGAAGCAATACCACATACGGGTGTCTCTAGTGTCCCAGCAGGTGAAGCAATAGCCACATACGGGTGTCTCTAGTGTCCCCAGCAGGTGAAGCAATGCCACATACGGGTGTCTCTAGTGTCCCCAGCAGGTGAAGCAATACCACATACGGGTGTCTCTAGTGTCCCCAGCAGGTGAAGCAATGCCACATACGGGTGTCTCTAGTGTCCCCAGCAGGTGAAGCAATGCCACATACGGGTGTCTGTAGTGTCCCCAGCAGGTGAAGCAATGCCACATACGGGTGTCTCTAGTGTCCCCAGCAGGTGAAGCAATAATACATACGGGTGTCTCTAGTGTCACCAGCAGATAAAGCAATACCACATACGGGTGTCTCTAGTGTCACCAGCAGGTGAAGCAATACCACATACGGGTGTCTCTAGTGTCACCAGCAGATAAAGCAATACCACATACGGGTGTCTCTTGTGTCCCCAGCAGGTAAAGCAATACCACATACGGGTGTCTCTAGTGTCCCCAGCAGGTGAAGCAATGCCACATACGTGTGTCTGTAGTTTCCCCAGCAGGTGAAGCAATGCCACATACGGGTGTCTAGTGTCACCAGCAGGTAAAGCAATGCCACATACGGGTGTCTGTAGTGACCCCAGCAGGTGAAGCAATGCCACATACGGGTGTCTGTAGTGTCCCCAGCAGGTAAAGCAATGCCACATACGGGTGTCTGTAGTGACCCCAGCAGGTAAAGCAATGCCACATACGAGAGCTCCAAGTACGCAGTGTCCAATACCCAGAATCAGAGACCATCAGAAGTAGATAATGGAATACAGGCAAGATCCACAAAAACACCAGTAACAGACAAACCTGACACCTGTATTATCATGTGGAACCTTACACCTGTATTATCATGTGGAACTTTACACCTGTATCATCATGCGGAACCTTACACCTGTATCATCATGTGGAACCTTACACATGTATTATCATGTGGAATCTTACACCTGTATTATCATGTTGCATACCTGATATCGATCAGTTCGAAAACGTTCAGCTATGAGTTCTGACGTTCTGCAGTCTAAGCCCGGCAGTACCGTCGACTCAGATATCATTATAACCCAAGTGTCATTAATGTACTTCCATGGTCTCTTCACTGATTATTATTGACAAATAAACCGTGTATATTGTCTAGGCCTCGGGGTGATTGGATGGATGATGCTATATTTATATCTCTTACCAAAACTCAGGCTTACATTGATGTATATATACAACTCCTATAAATGTACTGGAGAGATTTGTTTATTATAGAAGTACATATAAAACTCTTCTGAAAGTATTTGAGAGTTTTGGTCATCATAGACCATACACATTTTTATTTTTATTGTCATTTTTTTATTTTTTTGCTTTTTGTTGGGCATATCCTTTTTTACAGGACATCGCTGTCAACACCCGCATTTTACTGCTGTTGATGATGTTTTGGAAAGTTTACATTCAGTAGTTTGCCATTGCTTTCTGAACAACCGGCTCCCATACCAATTCGTTAAAACCCAGCGCAACGAGGTATGCTGCCAAATCGCGCGCAGCTGTGTTTCGAACGCGGGTAAGCGGGCTTACGAATAGCGTCCGTAAGGCCTTCTCCACGGAGACATTCAGACCATACCATTAGTAAGGGAAAATCCCAACTGCACCTCCCCGTGGTAGAGGATGGAAACACACTACGGTGTGGCTAACACAGCTCTGGGGACCGAGTATCCACCGGAATAAGTGGACAACTCTGCAGCTGAGCAGGGCAGGGCACTCACTTGTCCTGGCAGCTGGAGATGGCTGTCAAAGGCAGAAATAAAAGAACCCAATATGGATATGGAAGTCAAGGGGAAACCACCACATTATCTTCCCAAGATTTCATGAATAGTCATTTATCAGAGGCAGTGAACGACTTTAATGGCTGTCTTAGGACATCCTCGTCCGGTAGGGATAGTCATGATCCACGGGTAACACCCGACCGCCATCCAGCTACTGATGGCAAAATCATAACAGTAAATTTAAAATGGGAACATGGAATGTTTGGACATTAAATGAGTTGGGAAAATTGAACAATGCGATAAGAGAACTGGAAAGCATGAAAATGAAACATTGGCACTTTGCCGTCTTGACAGACGATACTTTGGTACATTGTCCTTAAAAAAGGCATAATAACTACAACCCATGGCGGTAGCGAATGTGGCTGATAAAACCAATTCGCACTGTAAATATCCGTCCACAATGGATGCATGTGAAAAAATGGTCATTTTCACCATCATGCACCATCTTACCCTTCACACGCTCCGTGTGTGCTTTATCTGCAATCATTTTCTCCTTTGTCTTTATTCCATTTCTGATATTTGCCCTCCATGCAAAACGTTCAGAGGCGACTTGCTCCCAATGTGCATTATCATTGCCTGTATCAATCATGTCCCGCTTACACACATCTTTGTATGGTAGTAGAGGCCGACCCTGAGATCTCTTACCCACCTGTAATTCACCAAAAAAGATGTCCTTTGGTATTCTACCATCATCCATCCTCCTAACGTATCCTACCCATCTAAGTCTACGAAGACAGCATGGAACACACCGTCACACAACCTGATCTTTCCAATACATAAGTATTTGTGATTTTGTCTTACCACTTAATACCAAGTATTCTTCGCAGACACCGCATATCAAAACTGTTTAAACGTTTCTCCTGGTGTGAGTACGTTGACCAAGTTTCACTGCCATAAAGATGAGTTTGGCAGTAAGCTTCCTGTTCTCCCAGACTCTTTTTGTTAATCTGTTCATTTTTGCTGCCTTACCAATCCTGGTGTTGATTTCCTGATCTAGGGATAATGTGCTTGATTTCCTGATCGAGGGATAATGTGCTATTTACTTTTATATGTAAAATGGTCTACTGTCTCTAGTTCGGAGTCGTCAAAAAAGATTGATGGTATCCCATGTGCACCTTGTGACATAATCTGTGTCTTCTTTTTGCTAATTGTTAAACCAAATTCAGAACAAGCATTGGAGAATGCAGATAGTAGACATTGCAGTTCTTCCTCAGAGTGGGTCGTAACTGCAGCATCATCTGCATAAAGCAAATCTCTGATCAGTACCCTCCTAATTTTGGTCTTGGCCTTCAATCTCTGAGCATTGTAGAGGCCGCCATCTGAGCGTGAGTGAATGTATATACCACCATCCTAATCACGAAAGGCATATTTCAATAGAAGTGAAAAGTATATTCCAAAGAGGGTGGGAGCTAGTACACAACCTTGCTTAACTCCACTCTTGATTTCAAACTCTTCTGAAGTTGCACCATCAAACTTGATTATACCCTTCATGCCTGTGTGGAACGATTCCACAATGGACAAAAGGGTTGACGGGCAGCCAATCTTCTTTAGTACCTTGAACAGACCCTCACGACTGACTAAATCAAATGCTTTTGTGAGGTCGATGAAGGCAATAAACAGTGGTTGATTTTGTTCTCGGCATTTTTCTTGCATTTGTCGCAATGAGAACATCATGTCAATGGTAGACCGGTTCTGTCGGAAGCCGCACTGTGATTCGGAGTAGACTTGATCTCCTAGGACTTGAAGTCTGCGCAGAACAATTCTGGCAAATACTTTCCCAAGAATACACAGAAGTGAGATACCCCTATAGTTGTTACAGTCGCTCCTATCACCCTTGTTCTTTTACTGTGAGCCTGGGGAATTAAGGCTGCCTGGCTAGTGCAGTCGCCGCGAACTGTGCAGGTTAGAGTTTTCTTTTTGCTCCCGACAGAAAAAAAGGTGTTTGAAATCAAAAACAGAAAAGATATTACTGGAGGAAGAGGTTATAATAAAGAGATGGAATGAGTATATAAGAGAATTATATAATGGAGAAAGGGAAGAATTAACAGAAGAAAGTAACTTAGAAGGTCCACCTATTCTAAATGAAGAAGTCGCTGATGCTATGCAACATGAAGAAAGGAAAAAAAAACAGCTTGGCCAGATGAAATCACAATAGAAGAATTAGAAGTATTGGGAGAATTTGGAGTAGATATATTAACCAAAATGTTGAATGATATTTACAGCAGTGGATATTTACCCAGTGATATGCTGTATCTGTATTTACAGCTATTCCAAAAAGACCAGGAGCAATTGAATGCAAAGACTTTCACAAAATTAACCTCATAAACCATTGGTTCTCAACCGGTAGGGAATTCCCCCCCCCCCCCCCCCCCGGAGGGGGAATTTTAGGATTTCCAGGGGCGGGGGAAGGAGAATTAAGATTATTTAAAGATCGCGTTAATACAAGAACCGATTACTTGATATTGTTTCCCCCTCCATACTTTACAGTTCTGTACTTCTTGCCCTTCTGAAATTCATTTCTTCTTCTTCTTTTCGTTCATCCGGAGTATTTTTTCAGATGTGCTTGCGGTGTGCGTTAGGCACCCTTGGGTTGAAACCCTTAGGTCAACACATCCGGCTTTTGCGTGCATTTTTGACCAGGTTAGCATTCCTGGGAGACTCTCACTTTTGTGGTACCGTCCACATCCCAGCTGGTCAAGTTGGAACAGTCGAGGACTTCGGTCATCCCTCAAGAGAAGGAAGGGACAGTCCATAGCATTTTCCGCCATCCAAGGTTGCTTCCATAGTTGCAGGGCCGACACATAGCGCCCTGGTACTGGGCTCACCGAGGGAATCGTTACGTCCTGCTCATGGCTGCTTTAATTCCTCACTTCAATATATTGGGCATTTCGTTCGCCCCGGGCCGTTCCCACACAAACCAGACAGGTCTGCAGATGGTATCCACTCAGCGAGTTTTCGGACATGTGCTTGTCGTTGCGCCCGTCAGAATTGTTCCAGGCACGACAGACATTCGGAAAACTACCTAGTCAGAGCTGTTCCGAACAAGAGCGGCATTCGGAAACTAGGCAGTCAGAGCTGTTCCTAGCACGACAGACATTCGGACGAGACATTTCACTCGGACGTAAATGCGTAGTGTCAATTTTTAGTTTGCCACCCGTATGACGGCACTTCCGACTTCAGCAGGCATTTTTAATGAGGTTAGCCTTCCTCGGGTTTCGAGGCACGTTAGACTTATTGCTGTGATGTCGCCCACATCTCAGCTGGTCAAGATAGAACGATCATCGACATCACGGTTAACCCTCAAGGGAAGGCAGGGGCAGACCATGAGCCTATCCCAGGCTATCCAAGGAGGCTTCCATAATTGCAGATCCGGCACATATTGCTCTGAGACTGGGCTCACCCGAGAAGTTGCCACGTCCTGCTCATGGCTGCTTCAATTCCTCACTTCCATGTGTTGGGCATCTCGTTTGCCACTGGTTGCTCAAGCACACACCAGGAACGGTCAGACTGCGGGCGACATCCACTCGGTAAGCTTTTGCTCTTGACTTTGGACCACGCAATAGGTTCGCTAGCCGTGCGTTCCATTTCGTGTTATTGAGACGTTTTTCCACTTTTGTCTACACTCTCTATGAGTTAGCTACAGACAGTTTTCGTAACCATTTCCTTCGACTGGGGCACTTTTCTGACTTTTTGTACTCGCTCACGAGGTAGGCTACATGTGCTGCCGGCTCAGCACCTTACCTTCGTGCAGCAGTGAACGAGAAACGGCCAGGCCCTCTCATCCGGGAATCCCTCATATCCCCCAGCTGAGAGCCTTCGATCATGTATCAGACCTCTGAGCATGTAGCTTGCTCAGTATTGTAACAGTGAGGGATTCTAGGTTAGGAGTAAAGAGTTAAGGAATGCTGCGCATTCCTTGACTAGGGGGAAAACCATAGTGAACGTGTGTGCACGAATGAAGAAGGGTATCTAGGAAAACACACACGTCACTTGGGGGCCAGCGAGAACAGATGTCAACACCGAGAAGGGAGTCTCCATCATATGTGCTGAGCTAGAATGATTCATCAATAAAATCCTTTTCTAACAACGCGAAGACTGACTTGTCTGGTGCTATACGTTCACGATCATGGCCTTTGTGTGTAGCACTGTCACACAAGGCTGATTTGGTGCCTTTGACCTTACGAAACAGGGGAGGTCGCGGAGAGAGAATACCGCCATAGTTATGTCGGGCATGTCTGGAGAAGTAATTAATTTGAAAAACAACAGATGAAAGCCGACTGTTGGTAGCTGTTCTGGTTTGCACTAGATTCCTGATTAAGAAGGAGATCCAATTTCAAGGTCAGCGCTAAAGAAAAGGTTTGAGTGATACTTATTTTTTTGAAAGACTGATGTTATTGCATAATTATGAAATTAGTTGGAGAACTGACCAACGCAAAATGCTATAAGTAATGCCGTTCTGCATCAAAAATCAGTAAGAAAAAAATGAGTTTTAACCCGTGGGATTGTTGAAGGTGAACTCAAGGTTATGGTACGAATTCCAGAATTATGAAATCAAGGTCTGCAATACTTTATACAGTCACTTCAATTAAAGGAAGGCATAAATGAAACTTGTTTCAACTATTTAAACTGACCATGGCGAGAGTTCCACATGAAAATAAGAGACTGGATAGCGTCAGCTTTAAGTCCAGTTGTTGTTGACTGGATTACGTTTGATATATATGAAAGTCACAGATTGCTGCTGGAAAGTAAGTTTTTTTTGCTGAAGTCGTGAGCAATTGTCGATTCTTGCATGAAGGTGAACTTATCTGAAGGGAATCTACAGTAAATCGAGCAGGTAATCAAAGTCTTGTTGCGAGCCTGATATCGAGCGTGATCAACGTCAGGAAATAATTGGAAATAATCTGAATTCGACTTCAAGTAAATTAGTAAGGAAAGAAATCCAGACGCTCTTCGTTGTTCTGATCATTTTAACGAGCTTGATTAGAGTCTTTTTTTATGTGGTGTAGGTCATTTAAATTCTTTTATCAAAATTCAGGGTTGAAACAGGAATATTTCTTCGTCAGGATCTTCGATTGGAGGATTTAGTTAAGTTAATTAGATAATATTAGAGTAATTAACAGATTGTGTATTGTTGCTGGGTTTGAAATCAATATTGTTGAAATATTTGTATATTGCTTGATAATTATAAATTTTAGGATGGAATCCCAAGATTTTTCACAGGTACTCACTGGAGTTGGCGGGGCAATATCAAGGTTGGATGCGGTGTTAAGACAACAGAATATAAGCAATGATGTTGAAAGATTTAGTGGTCAAGCAAATCAGTTTAAGAAATGGATTATTTCCATTGAAAAACATGCATATTTAGTAAATGCTACAGACTCTTTCCCATTGTCTGTAAGTATTATTTGTGGACACCCAAACCTTGGTATAAATTCTTGTAAAAGCATATTTATAACTGAATCAGCACTCTTGTCTGGAATTGGATATACTTCTGGCCAAAGACTATATGAATCAACTATATGTAGTAAGTATACATTTCCCGATAATGTTTTTGGATGAGGACCTGAAATATCCAAACTTACTTTCTGCATTGGAAATTGAGGAATATCGGTATCTTGTAAAGGACATTTAATTATCTTCATGTTCCTTAACCTACACTTTTTCACATGCTTCAACATATTCATATACGCTTTTGAATAAATTCGGCCAATAATATTTACTGCTAATAGCCTTCACTAACTTATCTCGTCCAAAATGACCATTATTATCGTGGTACGCCTTTAAGACTTCTTGTTCTAAATGTTTCGGAATATATTTTCTTACTCCTTCACCTTTTTCACTGATATAATATAATTGATTGTCTTCTTGTAACTCTACAAACTTTCTTTTAAAACTATTTTCCCCTGTTTCTTTCAATTTCTTTTTTATCTGTACTACTTACAATTCTTGTTCTGTTTTCATATCAAACTGTTCTAAATGTGGGTCTTCTGTTCTAGTTTCCGACTATTGCTCCGATGGTAAACTCTCAAATTCTTCCCTATTTATTATGGCAGAATCTAATATATTAACTTGCCAGTTTCGATCATCTACCTCTGGTTCAACTTCATCCTCCGTGTTTCCTGATGACTGTGGGTACGGGATCCTAGACAAAAGATCGGCGCACGTATTATGTTTTCCTGACACATATTCAACCTTAGCATTGTACCCTTGTAAATTCAATGCCCACGTTTGTATTTTCCTATTTTGTATTGGTGCTTCTAATATCGACTTTAATGGCATGTGGTCAGTTCTAATAATGAAATTGGCGTTATGTAAGTAATAATTTATTCAAAAGCGTATATGAATATGTTGAAGCATGTGAAAAGTGTAGGTTAAGGAACATGAAGATAATTAAATGTCCTTTACAAGATACCGATATTCCTCAATTTCCAATGCAGAAAGTAAGTTTGGATATTTCAGGTCCTCATCCAAAAACATTATCGGGAAATGTATACTTACTACATATAGTTGATTCATATAGTCTTTGGCCAGAAGTATATCCAATTCCAGACAAGAGTGCTGATTCAGTTATAAATATGCTTTTACAAGAATTTATACCAAGGTTTGGGTGTCCACAAATAATACTTACAGACAATGGGAAAGAGTTTGTAAATAAAAAGTTTGAGAAATTGGTAAAAGATTGGAATATAAACAAATTAGAACTTCATATTACAGACCAACTTCTAATGCAAAAAATGAGAGACAACATAGAACACTATACAATATTCTAGCGAAAAATGTAGAAGACACGATATGGATTGGGATCTTTATTTGGGGATGGCATTAGCGGCGATACGTACACACGAAAATGAAGGAACAGGTTTTCTCACCATTTTACTTAGTACATGGAAGAGAACCGATATTGCCAATTGATAATTTATTAAAACCTAGGAGAAAATATTTGGGGGAAGATTTTCAAGAAACAAGGTTACAAGAAATGCATAAGCACATGTACGTTTAAGAAATAATATAATTAAGGCTAGAGAAAGACAGAAGAAATACGCAAATAAAAATGCACACTTACAAGAGTTTAACGTAGGTGATAGGGTATATTATAAAAACATAGAAAAAACTCTAAGTTTGATGCTCATTGGGTCCCGGGATACTATATTTTAGAAAAAAAAGGTCCAGTGTCGTATACTATTAAGAATCAAATTTCAGGGCATGTTGCACGTTCACATGTAGAACACTTAAGGCGGGATAATGAAGAAAGGGATGCAGAGAATAATAATAATAATAATAATTATTGTTCCGAAGAAATATTGTCGGGTGGACAGATTGTCAGACAATCGGGTTATCCAAGGCCTATAGAGAATGGAAAACAAGTAACAACAGCATCTAATACAGCTGAACAAGAAGAAACGATACCAAAAAACATCATGACAGAGGAAAATAATGTGTATGACGATTATATGAGTGAAGAGTCAGTTAAGGAAAATATTGAACCTCCATTTATGAATACAAGACAAGCAGTAAAAAGAAAGTTGGATAGACAGAAAGAAAAAGAAATTAAGAGGCAAAGGAAACTTAGAGAGAATTCTTCGAGTGAGGAAGAGATGCCACTTTTGAAATCTGTTGAGACGGCAAGACAGAAAAATTAGATTGGATGTAGAAAGGAAGAGATTAGCGGTTGCTAGTAATGGATATACAGATGGGAACAAGAGATGGATGAAAAGTCAGAAACTGATGAAGAAGCTGATATGAAAGAAGATAGCTCTCCTCGAGAGGATAGAGACATTGATGTAGATATTGCAATTATTGAAAAAAATTTGAGGTTATTAAAGAAATGGAGAAATGATAGAGGAAAAGAGTGATATAGGGTTCTGCAGATAGCAGATAGAAGAAGAAGTTGGACACGATAATTTTGTGTTTACAAAGGTACTTGATGGAATTTTTCTAAAGCGGAAAATTATTATTGGGTACTCAGAAATTGGTCTTGAAATTTATAATGTATGTGTACATTGATTAATGTGGGGGGATAAATATGATGAGGGGATTGAAATGCTTTGTTCAATTGTTGGGACTTCAATTGTGTTGTATGAAATGTGAAAAATAAGTTAACTTAGATGGTTATTTTTACGATGTTTTGGGTTGATTGAGTTACCCTAGGGTGGTTAAAATGATTATTACTTTGAAGTTCAGTTAGAAGATGAATTAAAATAGTAGTTAGTGAAGTGCAGTAGCAATGGAGGGGTATGTAGTTATACATGTGGGGTATGCAATGTATATACAAGGTTTATAATAGGAGCTGGATTGAACAGCGTTTAAGGGGAGAATATGGGGGGAATGCCAGGTTGAAATTTGGCATTTAACTGCATATTGGAAGAAGAAGACTGTACTTAACAGTTAGGAGGTTTTTGTGGTTGAAGGAAAGGTAACAGGAAATTGTTGGTCTGAATAATACAAAGGCCTGGCAGTTTTGGATAACATACTTTTTTTGATAATAACAATTATTATTGACGGAAACTGAAGATAAATTTTGAAACTTTATTTTTTGATAAAGTTTTGAGAATGTATGGGAAGAGAAAGGGTGATTACTTCTTACTTTCTTACTTTTTCCTTACTTTTATTGATTTCAGGTGCGCACCTACACAAATCTAATCTAGCTATTTTTTCCTGTCTATCCTAGAATACTGAGAGAGTGAGAATGTGAATAAGGGGGAAATTAAAGGATAAGGGGAATATCTTCAGTTTTGTCAATCATAATTTAGATGGACGTTTTAAAGTTAAAAGCGGTTCGCTTATGGAGACTTTTGTATTGTGGGGAATTTTATGGAGAGTTTTGTAGAAAGTTTTCTAGAGAACTTTATGACGAGTTTTGTAGAGAGTTTCGATATTATGATCTCTGGGTAGCAATTGGCTATGAGGAGATAGGAGAATTGACTTAGGAAATATATAGAATTGTTGTTATTGTAGTATAGAGAGGTAAAGTTAACTAATTAAAAGTTGGGGTTGAGATTTTTTCAAGGAAAAAATTCTCTTTGAAGAAGGGGAGGTATTGTAACAGTGAGGGATTCTAGGTTAGGAGTAAAGAGTTAAGGAATGCTGCGCATTCCTTGACTAGGGGGAAAACCATAGTGAACGTGTGTGCACGAATGAAGAAGGGTATCTAGGAAAACACACACGTCACTTGGGGGCCAGCGAGAACAGATGTCAACACCGAGAAGGGGAGTCTCCATCATATGTGCTGAGCTAGAATGATTCATCAATAAAATCCTTTTCTAACAACGCGAAGACTGACTTGTCTGGTGCTATACGTTCACGATCATGGCCTTTGTGTGTAGCACTGTCACAGTATCTCACCTCTATTTTTCGGTAGGTGTGTATCGGCCCGGCTCTCAGATCCGAGGGTTTGTGGCTTAGAGGCGTTCAGCCACAGCCCTCGACAGAGAGCCTTAGAGTATTGTCCGGACCAAGGTCTTCTGCCTTCGTGTACCTGATTTAATCTTTTGACTGCTATCCTCAGTCTACCTGCAGAGCAGCAGGTTGTGTCTCTCTTAATCTGTCCCCTATCCCATAAGCTGTCCGATATGTAGTTTTCATCCATCGGCAAGCAGATGGGGTCAATAGGACACGCAAGCACCCCCACCACGGCAAGGTGGAGACACATCGGGGGAGTGAAATTCATTTTATAACGTAAGTATGCCTGCAAATCACGTTTTATGTAGATGTTCTAGTAAGTGTTATTAAATTTAGCTTCCATTTTTACGTACACTATGTAGGGGGGGGGGGGAGGGGGGGGAGGGGGAGTTATAGGGAGGAAATACGAAAGGAAGGAGGGGGGGATGAGGTTCTGAATATATGGTGAAGGGGGCACGGGTCAAAAAAGATTGAGAACCGCTGTCATAAACCACGTCACTAAGCTTCTACTCAGAATTATAATGAGAAGAACAAGGATGAAAATAAAAATGGAAATTGGCGAAGCACAGTATGGATTCGCATGTTTTCCCGTAGTGAATTTGAATGAGGAAGACACGAACAATAGATTGCACGATTTATTGCCTGGCATATTTCTCTGCATTAGGTCAGGTACATATGCAACATAAAGTAAAGTACCTAGATACATCCTTCAAGCTGAAATATACACAAATTCGCACAGTAATTTCAATTGTCTTCCACTGTCATTTTAAACTAATTATCATGTCTTTCTGTTTGCACAAAGCTGGCCTGTGCAGATTAATCATGATGGCTTCTTCGATCTTTAACAAGCGACTATTTTGGGTGTTAACCACGCATTGTTTCTATCAATAACCTCACGTGAGACATTCTCGTGGAGCTGTGAGATATTCATGTAGAGCTGTGAGACTTTCACGTGGAGCTGTGGGACATTCACATGGGTCTGTGAGACATTCATGTTGAGCTAGGAGACATTCACGTGGAGCTGTCAGGCATTCACGTATAGCTGTGAGACATTCAAGCAGAGCTGTGAGACATTCACGTGGAACTGTGAGACATTCACGTGGAGCTGTGAGACATTCACGTCCATCTCCCTCCTCAGCCATGTTGCGTTCCTCAATCCCCGTCACGTTGGTGGACTTACTCCCACAGAGCGCCAATCTGTCTTCCTGAGCGTCTGACATTACTTTTTTTTTCTGCATATCCTTTACAGGACATCGCTGTCAACACCAGCATTTTACCGTTGTTGTTGATTTCTTGGCAAGATTACGCTCAGTAGTTTGCCATTGCTTTCTGAGCAGCAGGGTCACTTATCCCGCAAGTCACCAACGCGACGAGAACCGCTATCAATTCTCGCGAGCTGCGAGACCCTACGTGGATAAACGGGATTACGGAGAAAGTCGTTTAACCTCTGGGCCAGAGAGAACTGCCTGACATGACTACCTCTCCTCATATCAAGATAGACCGCTGTGTTATTTTTCATCTCTATATCTCAACATTAACAGTTCTGTTCTATTATAAAGGTATAGAAAAAGGAGTAGATAGATAAAGGTATAGAAAGGGGTAGATAGGTGATGGTATAGAAAGGGGCAGTTTGAGAGTTCAATCGGTTGGGCAGCAAATAATTATATTAGCTGAGGCAACTTCATTAAAATATCAAACGACAAAGAGGAATGAAGAATGACTTTTTTTTTTTTTTAACGTTTATTTCATACAAATCAATGTATATTTACAAGGTGTAATGTGTGTTTCTTTTGTTTGTGTATATTACAGAACGTTGCCGTTTGTTAGTGTTAGGTGTCACATGTGTGAACAAAGCAAATACATACATATATACAGTTATATTATGACATTTAAGGCATAGTGCATGTAAACGCGCGCACACACACACACAAACACACACTCGTACACATGCGCGTGCAAATACATGCAACACACACACACACCTGCATCCACACCCAGACGCATACATATGTTACTGCCAGCGACACAGACACACATCCACAATATATTTCATGTTGCACATTCAAATATAATAATGGGAAAATTAATAATAATGGTAGCAGTAGTAATAAACGTATTAATAATAATAAGTAATAATAATAATAAATAATAAATAATAATAATTGTCAGATTATTTGGCCTGTAAAACATTTTTTTTTTTAAATTCATGTTTTCCTTTAAAATTCCGAATACAACAAATGCATTAATATACACATATGCGATACTATTACATTTATTATAATGACGCGATGTTTCCTCTAGACCAGGTTCGCGAAGAAGAAGAGGAAGAAGCAGACTGACGTGCTCTCGTAGAAGGAAGTGGACATAACAGAAGCGTCAGACAACAGATAATGTAAGCATTAAGTTTGTTCGATCGTTGTCAGCAGCTGTTAAGTGAGATCATTAAGTGTTCACATATTCAGCGAGGCAGCGGTCAAGCAGATGGCAGCGGTATCAACATCTGTCAATGTGTGCGTGCATGTGTACGTGAGTGTGTCTGTTCAAGTGTGTGTGAGTACTCGAGAAAGAAAAACTGGAAGACATAACACACACATCGCTGACGTCATTTAAAAAAAAGACCAAAATGGATGCGAGGTGGTGGAGAGGTTCCAAGCGCGGCCGTCTCTTCCTCACGCGCTATCTGCCCGGGGCATGCCGTGTAAATATGGAAATAAGAATACTTGAATGAGCAGCTCCGGTGGAGATGTCGTGTGTCAACATTTCAGGAGATCCAGAAACCAAATATGCCTCACATGTTCATCGCCACACCAGCGCCTGCCAGAGCAGAGCTCGCACAAAAACCATTCAATAAAGTAAATAGGATAGGGCTATAAAAAACTGATCAGGGAATTATGGAAAGTTGCATAAATACACTTCTGATCTATTTTTACTGCATGTTTTGTCTTTCAATCAATTAGCACATCCATCCGTCAATCCATCCGTCCGTCCATGCGTCACTCTGTCCGTCCGTCCGTCCGTCCGTCCGTCCGTCCGTCCGTCCGTCCGTCTGTCTGTCTGTCTGTCTGTCTGTCTGTCTGTCTGTCTGTCTGTCTGTCTGTCTGTCTGTCTGTCTCTCTGTCTGTCTGTCTGTCTGTCTGTCTGGCTGGCTGTCTGTCTGTCTGTCTGTCTTTCTGACAGTCTGTCTGTCTGCCTGTCTGCCTGTCTGTCTGTCTGGCTGTCTGTCTTTCTAGCAACATAAAACCACGTGTATTAAACTTACAAGCATTATCGTGCAACAAAATCACACCGCGAGAAAGCATGCCGGGTCGTTTATTCTTGATGGCTTTTTGCAGTTTGTCTATTGTTTGCAAGTAGTGGGTAGAGTTGATGTTAACACCAGGTTCTTTAAAGTCGGCCAACAATAGCCCTTCATCGTCAAAAAATGCGCTCAGCATAACCTTAACAGCGGAAATCTGTAACTTGAATTATTTGGCTTTTGGTGATCCAGCATGCTTCCATTGCATGCTCTCTCTTTAGCTGCACGGCTCAAAGTGGTGACACTCGTCTGCCACTGTGCGGAAGAGAAATGCATCACCCTCCACTCTGTAACGCAGCAGCAAGTGGTTAAAACACCATCCCATGCGTTCCTCTTTTTGGTGGTCGATCATCATTCGTGGTACCCACTGTGAACGCACCTTCCGATATTGCAGTTTCTTACGAACGACCTTTTGAATTGTCCCAATTGACACATCAAATTCTTTCGCTAGCGAACGTATGCTTCGACAACGGTTTATCTGTACTGCTGCATCAATTTTGATGATGGTTTTTTTCTTGTGCAACAATATGCGCTTGACCCGGCCGTCGAAGATCTGTCGTGAATTGACGTCCTTTCCGAAACATTCGATGAATGTCCACTGGTCGACATCCTTCAAATGAAGAAACTGAATCACCGCTCTTTGAGCTTCTTTGGACGGATATTGGATCAACCCGGCCATTTTCTCAAAGGTCAGAAACAGAACCTATGCATGGGACGATAAGCACGTGCTCTTTTATTCATTGGTCAGTACTTATCACATGACTATGACATGATCACGTGCAACGTAGGTAATTACGCGCTGTGCGGCACGAACGGATTTCAAATGAACGCTCCTAATACGTCTGAGGAATCCCAAACGTGACGTCATAGAAGGCTAATTGTTAACCAGCAGAGAATAGGTATAAAATCCCGGCTTCATAACTGCCCGGTTTAAACACATCGATAGACTGCCTGTAGGCGCTTGGCGGATCAAATGTCTGAAGTGTTGGGTTGATAAAGAAACGCAAGAAGGTGTAATAAACAGCCAGGTGTCAGGATCGTATGTACTGCCGAACGTACTGACATGAGAACTGGCCAGGGCGGGCAATGTCTGACGGATGTGTGAAACTCGACAAGCTGACCTCAGCCCACTGAAACTGTCCCGCTAGAAATGCCAGGGAAACCGACGTAGGTGTGAAACGACACAACGCGTGATTCAGGGAAATAAACGCGAGATCAAAGAACCTAAGGATACCAAATAAAGAACATTGGCCATCAATCAATCAATCATGTGCCATGCCGGAAAGCGTGGGTGTCATGACTCGCCATTTCACATTGGCCATACCCAGTATAAATACTCTGACTGGGATTGCTCGAATTAGAAGTGGGTATTCCAAGATTTGGTAGTGGTGTAGACATTACCCATCTATGTAACGGATAAGTGGTATATATTTTTCATATCCCATTTACAGGACATCGCTGTCAACACCAGCATTTTACTGCTGTTGTTGATGTCTTGGCAAGTTTTATGTTCAGTAGTTTGCCAATGCTTTCTGAACCATCGGCTCCCACACCAACACTCTAAATCTCAGCGCAACACGATCTGCTGCCAAATCGGTCGCCGCTGCGTTTCTAACGCGTGATAACCGGCTCATGGATCGGAGACCGGCATATATATATAACCATGGACAGACAGAAAAACCAATGACCAAGTGCTACAGGAGACAAATGAACATCGTAAACTGATTAGAGAAATTAGACGTAGACAGTCAACATTTGTTGGACATGTTATGAGAAGAAATGGATTGGAGAACTTAAGTGACAACTGGCAAGATCGAGGGGAACAGACCAAGAGGAAGACCGAGAGGAAAATACCTGGATGGCTTGGCCACATGGAAGAGACAGGAACACTGAGCTGATCCACGACACTGGTGATCGAGTGAAATGGCGAGTCATGACCGCCCACACTTTCCGGCATGGCACATGATTGATATATATATATATATTCATTGGCACCTTGCCGTCTTGATAGACGATAGTTTGTGCTTTAAAAAGGCATAATAACTTTTAACTATGGCGGTAGCGAGTGTGACTGATAAGGCCAATTTGCGCTGTAAATGTCCGTTCACAGTGGGTGCATGTGAACACGTGGTCATTTCCACCATCATGCACCATCTTACGTCTCAAACGCTTGGTGTGTGACTTTTCTGCAATAATTTTCTCCTTTGACTTTATTCCATTTCTGATATTTGCCCTCCATGCAACACGTTCAGCGGCGACTTGCTCCCAATGTGCATTATCAATGCCTGTATCAATCATGTCCCGCTTACACACATCTTTGTATCGTAGTAGAGGCCGACCCTGAGATCTCTTACCCATCTGTAATTCACCAAAAAAGATATCCTTTGGTATTCTACCATCATCCATCCTCCTAAGATGTCCTATCCATCTAAGTCTACGAAGACTGAGCATGGAATAAATATATATATTGGACAGCCAAAATGAGCAATCTGAACATTTTTAGGGAAGTAAGTTGCAAAGACAACTTGTCACATACATCAGAACGAGGAAATAATTTTTTTGCGACACATTATAACTGGAACATGTTGTGACAACCGGAAAGGTTTGTGGAAAGAGCGACAGAGAATGATAGCTTGAGAAAATTCTTATCAGCCATTTGTTACGGCAGGGATGGGAGTCAACACAGGAATTGATCCATGCCGTTGTCGTAACTGCCATTTACTGCCAATACAGTACGTTGCGGTGTATGGCAGGGGGTGGGGGGGGGTGTCTTTGAGCCTGAGGAATGAAGGCCGCCTGGCTAGTGCAGTCGCCGCGAACAGCGCATGTTAAGATTTTCTTTTTTGCCCCCGACAGAAAAAAATCCCACACCTTACCGAGGATTTGAACCCTGGTCTCCTGAAGAAGAATCCGGCGTTCTAGCCACTCGGACAGCCGCCCCTTCCATTGGAGATTGCAATTTGTGGAGGCACAAGAGCGCCCACGCCAACCAGCAAGGCACTAGATGATGATGATGATGATGATGATGATGATGATGTATGCCTTATTTTGTATATGTGTCTGTATGTGCATGTAACTGTGCATGTACATTATATTGATATCAGGGTTTGAGCGGGAAACTTCGTGATAAAAATTTCTTCACAAACATACACAGCAATCACAGATACACATTCCACCCGCCCACCCCATGCCGTGAGTGCTGCATATTGGTTTGATACAACTCATGAAGTAAGATGGTGACAGTTGAGGCGCGGGAAGGGGATGAGCAATATCTGGAAACCTTACATTGTCTGTCTGTGAATGCGCAGAGATTTCCCAGCGGAGTAATCTCAGTGCGCCGTACTCACGACTCCCAAGGAAGGCGTTTTTATTATCACCCTCTTAGAAAACATGTCGGTTCAAATAATCACATGCCAGATACTCCACGGGGCGTGAACAGTGCAACGGTGTGTGTGTGTGTGTGTGTGTGTGTGTGTGTGTGTGTGTGTGTGTGTGCGTGCGTGCGTGTATGTGCGCTCTCACCCGTGCATGTTTTCTTTCATTTTTTGAAATTAACCTAGTTTCCATTCATAATGCTTTTCTATCTTTTCTCGAACAGCTGGTTTGTTAGAGAACGCGCAATGTCTGTGTTAGTACCGTCCAGGATTATTACTTTATTGTCATATCATCATCATCATCATCATCATCATCATCATCATCATCATCATCATCATCATCATCATCATCATCATCATCATCATCATCATCATCATCATCATCATCATCATCATAACTATGGATGTCAACATTGTCGTCGTCATTACCATCATCGCTGTCAGTCTTCTTCCTTGTGTTCATCCAGGTATTTGCCTCTGTTTCCACAGTTCCTGACACAACCAGCAGCAGGCTCGTGCAGCCATAGCCGAGCCTGACACGTGCTACCACACCCCCACATCTGTGTGTGAGTGTGTATGTGTGTATGTAGTCAGTCTGAGTGTGTATGTTTGTAAATTTAGTCAGCGTGTGTGTGTAACTGTGTAAGTGTGGGAAACTTGTGAGTATGTGTGTAAGTTTTCATGTGTGTAAGTGTGTATGTGTGTGAGTGTGTATGCGAGTGTCTAAGTGTGTGAGTGTTTATGTGTGTGTATGTGTGTGTATGTGTGTGAGTGTACATGTGTGTGAGTGTTTGTATGTGTGAGTGTGTATTTGTGTGTCCAGTCTGAATCTGTGACAATAACCAAACAAGGATTACTGCATAGACTGTTCCAGGGCTGTGAGCCAGAACACACAGCAGAGGAGGGTATGACTCCGGGATCTCGTGGCCGGGGTCCGCCAACATGAGCGGCCACACAGGGCACTAGAGGCATCATGGTCAGCCATGTGTATGAGGCCAGGGATCCGGTGTGGGATCGGGCATCTTGTCGTTGGCCGGCCATCATAGCGACGACCTGCAACAAACACGCTCCTTGATGATGATGATGGTGATGATGTTGTTGATGATGATGGTGATGATGATGGTGGTGATGATGGTTACGATGTTGTTGATGATGATGATGGTGATGATAGTTATGATGTACCAGAGAACATGAGGGCAAATTAAACAATAATGTCAGATACACAATGCGAAATATTTACTGGAATCAAGAAGCAGCAATTACAATGGGAAATAAAGAGGGCAATTAAGAACAAATAAAGCAATGAGTACGACAAGGATGTGATTTGTCACGGGATCTCTTCTCCCTCTGTAGCGAAGTAATAATGAGAGAGATCAATGAGAAGCCAAGAATACTAATCGGGGGTTATAACATAAATACTATATAGGGTGTATTTTTAATGACTGGCAGTGTTTGAAAATACTGCTGGTCCAAGCTGTGTATTCACCCTCTGTAAAGTTCATGCAACATAATAGGTAATTTGAAAACTTGGAACGGCAATATTTTCAAACACTGCACACTCATTAAAAATACATCTTTGTACTCTATGCCGATGAATATCAAGAAAACAGTAACTTTGGTGATATCATAGAAAATTGTGAAACAAAAATGTGAAATGAAAATAGAAGGGAACACCTTTAAACAAGTGGATGATTTTAAATACATAGGAACATTTATAACATCAGACTGGAGGTCCCCAACAGTGATTAAAAGCAGAATGGGGCAAGCAAAAGCTGCATTTCAGAAAATGAAAACTATCTTATGCAATAAGTCACTATCACTGAATATAAGAAAGAGAGTGCTGAAATGCCATATAGAACATGTTTTGCTGTACGGCCGTGAATCTTGAAGTGTACATGAAAACAGTTAGAAAGAAATTGGAAGCAACAGAGATGTGGTTCCTAAGACGAATGTTGCGAATTCCTTGGACTGCCAGAGTAACTAACGAAGATAGCCCTAAAGAGCCCAATGAAACAAGAAAAAAGAGAGAAACAGATTTCTTTGGTCATTTGATGAAAAGAGAGGCATTGGAGAACATCGTGACGACGGGAAAGATCGAGGGGAAGAGAGGCAGAGGCCGAACAAGAAAAATGATGGTGGAAGGATTGAGACTGTGGCATGGAGGAATATCAGCAGTAGAGTTGACCTGGAACACCAAAGAAAGAAATCTGTGGAGAGACATGAACGCCTACGCCAGCCGGCGCGGCACTGGATGATGATAACACAATGCCCAGGGATTGAAGAGGGAATGACAATGATATCACTACAAACATGATATCATTACAAACATGATATCACTACAAACATGATATCATTACAAACATGATATCACTACAAACATGATATCACTACAAACATGATATCTGTCAGCGACTTGTGCGCTGCCGATTCTCAAGACTCCCCTACTTTCGCACCGCACGAAATAACAACTCGTGACATTTGCGAAAGGAATGCAATTTATTCAGAGCCGACATTTGAATGGCTCTACGAGCGTTGTACTTCATCATCATATACAACATGAATGC
Organism: Cepaea nemoralis; assembly: GCA_014155875.1. NCBI lineage: Eukaryota > Metazoa > Mollusca > Gastropoda > Stylommatophora > Helicidae > Cepaea > Cepaea nemoralis. The sequence goes on along the minus strand of JACEFZ010022295.1, from coordinate 57,137 downwards.
ATTAACGTGATGATAGATGATGCTAGTATTTCACAATCTAAATGAACAGCCCTATGTTTGCCTATTGCCTAGAAACTATAGCGTTGGTCAAGGATACGTCTGCTCTCTCTACCGTCTCCAGTCAGTCTGTCCACACGCTACACATTGCGTGGACAAGCACGGACACTCTCCTCCGTGCAGTCGCTATTATTGCGTGCATGGTCTTGCCACTTCACGGTTACTCGTAAGGACAAGCTTGGGGAAAGCCCTCGCTCAGCTGTACTCGTTTACCTCTGGTCTGACACAAATGTGTCTCCTAGTGAGGCTATTAATAGTACTCGGTGTCTCTCCTGTCTGGTGTCACCCTACTAGACTATTGTTAACTAATATCGCCTTTGTAAGGCCTTATTGGAGATCCTGACAATATCACTACAAACATGATATCACTACAAACATGATATCATTACAAACATGATATCACTACAAACATGATATCACTACAAAGATGATATCATTACAAACATGATATCACTACAAACATGATATCACTACAAACATGATATCACTACAAACATGATATCACTACAAATGTATATACGTACAAACTGATATCACTACAATATAATATCACTATAAAATGATATCACTACAAAAGTATATAACTACAAAATAATATCACTACAAACTTATATCACTTCAGAATTATATCTCTACAAAATTATTTCACTACACAATTATATCCCTACAAAATTATATCACTTACAATTATATCACTACAAAATGATATCGCTACAAAATGATATCACTAAAAGAATGATATCCCTACACATTGATATCTCTACAAAATGATATCACTTACAATTATATCACTACAAAATTATATCATTAACAATTATATCACTTCACAATGATATCGCTACAAAATGATATCACTACAAAACGATATTGCTACGAAATGGTCACAATACACAATGACATCCCTATAAAATGATATCACTACAAAATGATATCACTGTCACGGAAAAGACTGCAGGTTAATGATTCCTTGATAACTTACAGATCAGAATACCCAGGTAGGAGAAGGGTTAACCAAGGAGTGACCAAGCGCATGTGTATGTGGGTCAAGACAGGAATAGCCGACTAACCGGACAGGTAACTGTAGAGTGGAAAATTTGGGTAGCGACAAAGAGAGAAAGCATCATGGATCAGTCTATTGCGTTCTGGAGGTAGGGATATACGGAAAGCCCAGATCTGGAATTTTCCACTGACCAGGGATAATGAAGTCTGAATTTGCTTTGTCCAGCAATGTCAAGGACGATGGGACAAAGATGATCTAAAGAGAGTGGCCACGTCTTTGTGTCAGTTTAGTGTGTGTTCCCCAACTGGACGGAAAGATAGAATTATGTGTCCTGTAATGAAAAGAAATATCCTCCCTTATAATGGGATAAAGTGCTTGGCTGCGGATTAATTTCGATTCGTGGATCTACATTAATTCTATAAAGGAACATAGATGTGTATAAGGTATATTAAAATATAGTTTTTTGAATAGGAATATAGATGAGCGTGTATTACCTTTATCATTACATATTATTAGTGGGTGTTTTAGACTGAGGTGAATTCTTATGTCTTATGCGGATGGTGACTTCGAAAGCCTTGTCATTATGGCTGGAGAAGGACACTTGCATAAGTTAGGAGTAAGGGGCGGACGCTTACCACTCGACTTGTTATATTCATCCACAGGTTCCCAGTTTCTAGGGACATTAGAGAAGAAAGAAAAACCTACTCTACGTGAACCAATAAAGTACATACTTAGATCCAGAAAGAACCTAAACAGTTCGTTCAGATGAACAAATACTAACATCAAGTAAAATACAGAAGACTGTATGCTAACACGCATATACCACGGGGCTCCTAAACAGAAAAAGATGTTAAGGTGGGGCAAGCAGAGACTTCAACCTACATACGACTTGCATACATAGGGTAGAAGGAATAGACAAAGACAATAGTGATAATCATAATAGACAATAGGAAGAACATTGACAATGTGGTGTTTTCTTTTTTGATGATGGATACTTAATATCATGAAACCGATTTGGGCACAGTCATAAACTTACGGGACTTTTATAGCAATACGGTGACTCAGTGGTGAACAGTTTGTTTCATTTCACTAACGGATTTACCATCAGATTCAAGCCTACGGATCATCCCGGGTGAGCTCTGTCCTGTTTGATGTGATGTCCTGTAATCGTGAAGAATGACTGGCGAGAAGATACAGCTGATAGACATTCTGAGTTCATTCTGTCCACAACCATAGAATACAATAGCAACTACACAGACAATATCCATACACACACCGGACATAGTTTTCTTTATTAATAAATCTTTTATTATATGTTGAAAGGAAATGTTGTCGGAGTATGTGTTGAGAGAATAATAGAGAGAGTGACAGAAGTAGATATATGGAAGGGAAGACAGAAGAGAGGAGTGTAGACCAAAGTCAGGCAATAACCCCAACAGATAATCAGTTTTATAGATGTGCTTGTTGAGTCCAACCTTCTCTCTGGAATTTAAACAAGTGACAATCACTACAAAATGACATCACTACAAAATTATATCACTACAAAATTATATCATTACAAAATTATATTGCTACACTATGATATCACTACAAACTGACATCACTACAAAATGATATCACTACACAATGACATAACTACAAAATGACATCACTACAAAATGATGTCACTACAAAATGATATCACTACAAAATGATGTCACTACAAAATGATATCATTACAAAATGCTATCACTACAAAATGATATCCCTACAAAATGACATCACTACAAAATGACGTCACTACAAAATGATATCACTGCAACTATATTACTACTCTCAAAGGTAAAAAAAGGAAAGGGTAACAATGATGAAATGTCACTGCACTGAAAGGTAGAAGAGTAAAGATTAGCAATGAACAAAGTGTCAACCCATGATGGAGTATAGGAGGAGATTGCGCGAGTGATGAACGAACAGGCATGACACCAAGCCACAAACGCCAGCTGATCATGTATCGTCTATTCTCCACCGGTTTCTCTCCACGCCCACAGTTCATCAAATTGAGAATCCATAGTGTTATTTCTACACGATCAAGGGTTAACATTACTAGAATCTTCCATAAGCATCTAATTTTCTGGTACACACAAAGCCCATCCCCAGGGATAAATTCTAATTTCAGATCGGCTTAGAATTGCAGCATCTTTACACGGTTCCTTATTCTTTTGACAGGCGCCCCAATAACGACCCGGGTTTCTCAACCATCTACGGCGGCGTTAGTCCTCCCGCCCGCCCCCCCCCCCCAAACCGCCCCCTCCCCCCTTTTCCTTGGGAGAAAATTCTCTGCGACAGCAGCGTATGTGAAACACGATCTATAGATTTTAAAATGTGAGCAAATGGTGCCTTAATGGAAACATTCGTGTCTGTGAGGACAACTTGAAAAACGGCCTCTGTCCATTTCTTGTTTGTAAACTAATGCATTCCTTTAAGTATATCCACTTGAGGACATTGATCCGTCGGCCTGCTTCCCGCCCGCCCCTTCCACAGCAGGAGCGTAGCCAGTATCTCAATGTGGTTGCCTAGCCGGGGAATTAAGTGAACGCTTCTACCCGGGTCTTAGGTTCCAGTCGCCTGCTGGTGGAGCGTAAGAGGCTTACGTGAATACTTCCCTAATCGTGTTGCAGCTGTATTTGGAAAATATCTTTCAATGGAAATCAATGCAGCCTCGAACTGCTCCAGGTGTAGGAAGTGCGTGAAGGACGCGACTCGGGAGATGATGCTGCGCTCTTCAGGCGATAGGTTCATATTGATCACCTGACAGCTATCCTGACGATACTATCATACCTGGATGTCTTCTGTTGATGGCGATTAATGTGGAATGAGACGTCATCAAGAAATCACTTATATCATTGGATCTCAACCAAGGAATAGTCACAACTCAACGCTGACACTGCACGGAGTGTACACACTTATTGAGGGCATGAAGAACAATGAGAAAGTTGCATGCATCAGCCAGGACAGGCAGAATATTGGTGGCTAGAACAATGAACAAGTTGCATACATCAAGCAGGGCCGGCAGTAGATTAGTGGCTAGAACAATGAGCAAGTTGCATACATCAGGCAGGCAAGGGGTAGATTAGTGGTTAGAACAATGAGCATGTTGCTTACATCAGCCAGGACCAGCGGTAGATTAGTTGCTAGAACCATGAGCAAGTTGCATACATCAGCCAGGACTGGGGGTAGGTTAGTGGCTAGAACCATGAGCAAGTTGCATACATCAGCCAGGACTGGGGGTAGATTAGTTGCTAGAACCATGAGCAGGTTGCATACATCAGCCAGTACTGGGGGTAGATTAGTGGCTAGAACCATAAGCAAGTTGCATACATCAGCCAGGACTGGGGGTAGATTAGTTGCTAGAACCATGAGCAAGTTGCATACATCAGCCAGGACTGGGGGTAGATTAGTGGCTAGAACCATGAGCAGGTTGCATACATCAGCCACGACCAGCGGCAGACTGGACACATTCCTGCCGGTTCAATGTCATGGGTTTGAATTCCCATTGAGGCGGATGTTTCACACTGACTTGGGCTCCTCGGTAGACCTGCCCTGAAATTGGCACATAGACACGTCCTGGGAAGTGGCGGCGGCAGAGGTGGTACTGAAAACACCACCCACAGGCTGACCACACCACCCACAGACTGGCCACACCACCCACAGACTAACCACACCACCCACAGACTGACCACACGACCCACAGACTGACCACACCATCCACAGACTGATCACACGACCCACAGAATGACCACACCACGCACAGACTGACCACACCACCCACAGACTGACCACACCACCTACAGAATGACCACACCACCCACAGAATGACCATACCACCCACAGACTGACCGCACCATCCACAGACTGACCACACCACATACAGACTGACCACACCACCCACAGACTGACCACACCACCCACAGACTGACCACACTACCCACAGACTGACCACACCACCCACAGACTGACCACACCACCCTCAGACTGACCACATCATCCACATACTGACAAAACAACCCACAGACTGACAACACTACCCACAGACTGACCACACCACCCACAGACTGACCACACCACCCTCAGACTGACCAAACCATCCACATACTGATAACACCACCCAAAGACTGACCACACGATCCACAGAATGGCCACACCACCCACACAGTGACCACACCACCCACATAATGACAACACGACCCACAGACTGACCACACCACCCACAGACTGACCATACCACCCACAGACTGACCACACCACCCACAGACTGACCACACCACCCACAGACTGACCACACCACCCAAAGACTGACCAGTGGTCTAGCAGATGTGAGTGTAGCACCATATGTCCAACACATGTGTAGGAGAGTACACAGATCCTGTGCTTCCACAGACACCTGTCTCGTGCAGGGCGTTGCAGTCAACCCAAACTCTTACTCACTATCATCATGTACCATGCCGGTAAGCGTGAGTGGTCTGGTCTCGCCACTTAACTCGATCACCAAAGTCGTGATTCAGCTCAGTGTTCTTTTCTCGACCATGCCACGCGGTCAAGCCATCCTGGTATATACTTGTCTGCCTTCCTCTTGTTCTTTCATTCTCACTCTTGCCAGTTGTCACCACGTTCTCCAATTTATTTAATCTCATAACGTTACCAAAAACATTTGATTGTCTACGTCTAATTTCTGTAATCAGTTAACAATTTTCACTTGTTTCTTTAAGGACTTGTTCATTGGTTTTTCTGTCTGTCCATGGTATTCTTTGCATTTCCCCAGAAACCACATTTCCACAGCCATCAGATGTTTTTCAGCCTGTTTGCTCATTGTCCACGCTTCATATCCATACTAAAGCACAGGATATATGTAGTACCTCAACATTCTTGTTCTCGTTGCAAATGACATCTTTTTATTGGTCAGTAGTTTTCCATGTTGCAAGAGACTACCTTCGACATGTCGATTCTCGTTCTAATCTCTTCAAGACATTTCCCATCAGATGATATGGCTGCTCCGAGATAATTGTACCGATTCACTTGGTTAACAATATTCCCATTTACTTGTATATTACATTGTGGTATTTCGTTCTTCCTAGTGACAACCATAATCTGTGTCTTCTCACAATTTAATTCTAACCCATTTTGTTCACTGTGTGCAACAACTGCAGCTACTAAATGTTGCAGATCCTGCTCATTGCCTGCAATCAAGACTATATCACTCGCATATCTAATGTTATTGCTATTTCTTCCTCCAGTGATGATTCCTCTTATATCTTCTACATTTCTGAGAATATTTTCACTGTACAGGGAAAGAAGAGACATTACACATCCCGGTCACACATCTCTCTTAATAGGCTGATATGGACCTATTTCATGATCAATCCTTGTGGCAGCTTATTGTTTCCAATATATGTTTTCTACAAGTCTTTCCCATCAATTTGTAGATCTGCAAGCATCTCTATCATGTTGACATGTCTGATTTAATCGAAAGTTTTTATGTAGTCAATAAAGCAAAGGCGTATGTCTTTGTTTACTTCTACAGAACGTTCAACTGATGTTCTCAGTATATATACATCATTAACTGTACCCTTGCCTTCTCCAAACTCACGTTGTTCTTCTCCTATTTCGGGTTGTCTTTTCTTCCTAACTCTTTGCATGATAATTCTTAGCAAAATCTTCTTTAAGTGGCTCATTGTATTAATTGTTCGATGTTGATCACATTCCAAGGCTCCTGCTTTCTTCGGGATTGCAATAAATATAGAATTACATAATTCAGGAGTTATATCTCGAGTATCATATATTACGGTTAGCAGTCTGATGACTTTATCTATTCCATATTCTTCTAAAGCATTGATTATTTCTGTTGTGATGTTATCGGTACCCAGGGTCTTGCCAGTTTTCATATGGTTAAGAGCATTCTGAATTTCCATCTTCAAAATTTATGGTTCTTCATCATTATTCCGAAGATCATATTGTTCTTCTCATGTATCACAATATAGATCTTTCGCATAATCTGAATACGAATGTAAAATCTGATCTTTGTCTCTTATGATTTTACTCTTAATAGTTGCTGTGATTTACAAATTCATTTTACGTTCAGTAGTTTGCCATTGCTGTTTGAGCAAGAAGCCAATGTTTAGGTCCAACTGGCTGAGTTGTGGAATGTACTGTTTCTTTATTTGTGTATCAACTCACTCATGAACTTTACTGTGTTACTTTACTTGTACATCGATCGACCCGTGGAATGTACTGTGTTAGTTTACTTGTAAATCAACTGATCTGTGGACTGTAATGTGTTACTTGTATATCATTCCGCCAGTGGACTGTACTGTGTTACTGTACTTGTATATCATTCCGCCAGTGGACTGTACTGTGTTACTTTACTTGTATATCATTCCGCCAGTGGACTGTACTGTGTTACTTTACTTGTATATCATTCCGCCAGTGGACTGCACTGTGTTACTGTACTTGTATATCATTCCGCCAGTGGACTGCACTGTGTTACTGTACTTGTATATCATTCCGCCAGTGGACTGTACTGTGTTACTTTACTTGTATATCATTCCGCCAGTGGACTGTACTGTGTTACTGTACTTGTATATCATTCCGCCAGTGGACTGTACTGTGTTACTGTACTTGTATATAATTCCGCCAGTGGACTGTACTGTGTTACTGTACTTGTATATAATTCCGCCAGTGGACTGTGCTGTGTTACTGTACTTGTATATAATTCCGCCAGTGGACTGTACTGTGTTACTTTACTTGTATATAATTCCGCCAGTGGACTGTACTGTGTTACTGTACTTGTATATAATTCCGCCAGTGGACTGTACTGTGTTACTTTACTTGTATATCATTCCGCCAGTGGACTGTACTGTGTTACTGTACTTGTATATAATTCCGCCAGTGGACTGCACTGTGTTACTGTACTTGTATATCATTCCGCCAGTGGACTGTGCTGTGTTACTGTACTTGTATATAATTCCGCCAGTGGACTGTACTGTGTTACTGTACTTGTATATAATTCCGCCAGTGGACTGTGCTGTGTTACTGTACTTGTATATAATTCCGCCAGTGGACTGTACTGTGTTACTGTACTTGTATATAATTCCGCCAGTGGACTGCACTGTGTTACTTTACTTGTATATCATTCCGCCAGTGGACTGTACTGTGTTACTGTACTTGTATATAATTCCGCCAGTGGACTGTGCTGTGTTACTGTACTTGTATATAATTCCGCCAGGGGGACTGTACTGTTTTACTGTACTTGTATATAATTCCGCCAGGGACTGTGCTGTGTTACTGTACTTGTATATAATTCCGCCAGTGGACTGTACTGTGTTACTGTACTTGTATATAATTCCGCCAGTGGACTGTACTGTGTTACTTTACTTGTATATCATTCCGCCAGTGGACTGCACTGTGTTACTGTACTTGTATATCATTCCGCCAGTGGACTGCACTGTGTTACTGTACTTGTATATCATTCCGCCAGTGGACTGCACTGTGTTACTTACTTGTATATCATTCGCCAGTGGACTGCACTGTGTTACTGTATTTGTATATCATTCCGCCAGTGGACTGCACTGTGTTACTGTTTGTATATCATTCCGCCGTGGACTGCACTGTGTTACTGTACTTGTATATCATTCCGCCAGTGGACTGCACTGTGTTACTGTACTTGTATATCATTCCGCCAGTGGACTGCACTGTGTTACTGTACTTGTATATCATTCCGCCAGTGGACTGCACTGTGTTACTGTACTTGTATATCATTCCGCCAGTGGACTGCACTGTTTTTACTTTACTTGTATATCATTCCGCCAGTGGACTGTACTGTGTTACTGTACTTGTATATAATTCCGCCAGTGGACTGCACTGTGTTACTGTACTTGTATATCATTCCGCCAGTGGACTGTGCTGTGTTACTTTACTTGTATATAATTCCGCCAGTGGACTGCACTGTGTTACTGTACTTGTATATAATTCCGCCAGTGGACTGCACTGTGTTACTTTACTTGTATATAATTCCGCCAGTGGACTGCACTGTGTTACTGTACTTGTATATCATTCCGCCAGTGGACTGCACTGTGTTACTTTACTTGTATATAATTCCGCCAGTGGACTGCACTGTGTTACTTTACTTGTATATCATTCCGCCAGTGGACTGTACTGTGTTACTTTACTTGTATATCATTCCGCCAGTGGACTGCACTGTGTTACTGTACTTGTATATAATTCCGCCAGTGGACTGTGTGTTACTTTACTTGTATATAATTCCGCCAGTGGACTGTACTGTGTTACTTTACTTGTATATAATTCCGCCAGTGGACTGCACTGTGTTACTGTACTTGTATATAATTCCGCCAGTGGACTGTGCTGTGTTACTTTACTTGTATATCATTCCGCCAGTGGACTGTGCTGTGTTACTTTACTTGTATATCATTCCGCCAGTGGACTGTACTGTGTTACTTTACTTGTATATCATTCCGCCAGTGGACTGCACTGTGTTACTTTACTTGTATATAATTCCGCCAGTGGACTGCACTGTGTTACTTTACTTGTATATAATTCCGCCAGTGGACTGTACTGTGTTACTTTACTTGTATATCATTCCGCCAGTGGACTGTGCTGTGTTACTGTACTTGTATATAATTCCGCCAGTGGACTGTACTGTGTTACTGTACTTGTATATCATTCCGCCAGTGGACTGCACTGTGTTACTGTACTTGTATATAATTCCGCCAGTGGACTGTGCTGTGTTACTTTACTTGTATATAATTCCGCCAGTGGACTGCACTGTGTTACTGTACTTGTATATAATTCCGCCAGTGGACTGCACTGTGTTACTGTACTTGTATATAATTCCGCCAGTGGACTGCACTGTGTTACTGTACTTGTATATAATTCCGCCAGTGGACTGTACTGTGTTACTGTACTTGTATATAATTCCGCCAGTGGACTGTGCTGTGTTACTTTACTTGTATATAATTCCGCCAGTGGACTGCACTGTGTTACTGTACTTGTATATAATTCCGCCAGTGGACTGCACTGTGTTACTGTACTTGTATATAATTCCGCCAGTGGACTGTACTGTGTTACTGTACTTGTATATAATTCCGCCAGTGGACTGCACTGTGTTACTGTACTTGTATATAATTCCCGCCAGTGGGACTGCACTGTGTTACTGTACTTGTATATAATTCCGCCAGTGGACTGCACTGTGTTACTGCACTTGTATATAATTCCGCCAGTGGACTGTACTGTGTTACTGTACTTGTATATCATTCCGCCAGTGGACTGTACTGTGTTACTGTACTTGTATATAATTCCGCCAGTGGACTGTGCTGTGTTACTTTACTTGTATATCATTCCGCCAGTGGACTGTACTGTGTTACTGTACTTGTATATCATTCCGCCAGTGGACTGTGCTGTGTTACTGTACTTGTATATAATTCCGCCAGTGGACTGTACTGTGTTACTGTACTTGTATATCATTCCGCCAGTGGACTGCACTGTGTTACTGTACTTGTATATCATTCCGCCAGTGGACTGTACTGTGTTACTGTACTTGTATATAATTCCGCCAGTGGACTGTGCTGTGTTACTGTACTTGTATATAATTCCGCCAGTGGACTGCACTGTGTTACTGCACTTGTATATAATTCCGCCAGTGGACTGTACTGTGTTACTGTACTTGTATATCATTCCGCCAGTGGACTGTGCTGTGTTACTGTACTTGTATATCATTCCGCCAGTGGACTGTGCTGTGTTACTGTACTTGTATATCATTCCGCCAGTGGACTGTGCTGTGTTACTGTACTTGTATATCATTCCGCCAGTGACTGTGCTGTGTTACTGTACTTGTATAATCATTCCGCCAGTGGACTGCACTGTGTTACTTTACTTGTATATAATTCCGCCAGTGGACTGCACTGTGTTACTGTACTTGTATATCATTCCGCCAGTGGACTGTGCTGTGTTACTGTACTTGTATATCATTCCGCCAGTGGACTGTGCTGTGTTACTGTACTTGTATATCATTCCGCCAGTGGACTGCACTGTGTTACTTTACTTGTATATAATTCCGCCAGTGGACTGCACTGTGTTACTGTACTTGTATATAATTCCGCCAGTGGACTGTACTGTGTTACTGTACTTGTATATCATTCCGCCAGTGGACTGTGCTGTGTTACTGTACTTGTATATCATTCCGCCAGTGGACTGCACTGTGTTACTGTACTTGTATATCATTCCGCCAGTGGACTGTGCTGTGTTACTTTACTTGTATCACCTTATCTGTGGAGTGTACTGTTACTTTACTTGTAAATCAACTGATCTGTGGACTGTAATGTGTTACTTGTATATCATTCCGCCAGTGGACTGTGCTGTGTTAATTTACTTGTATATCACCTTATCTGTGGAGTGTACTGTTACTTTACTTGTAAATCAACTGATCTGTGGACTGTAATGTGTTACTTGTATATCATTCCGCCAGTGGACTGTGCTGTGTTAATTTACTTGTATATCACCTTATCTGTGGAGTGTACTGTTACTTTACTTGTATATCAACCGACCCGTGAACTGTGCTTTGTTACTTTACTTGTATATCATCTGACTCATGGACTGTACTGTGTTACTATCGAAAGAGATCGAATGTGTGTGTGTGTGTGTGTGGGAGAGAGAGAGAGAGAGAGAAAGAATATATGTGTGTGTTTGAGAGAGAGAGAGAGAGAGAGAGAGAGAGAGAGAGAGAGAGATAGAAAGTATATGTGTGTGTGGGAGAGAGAGAGATAGAGAGAGAGAGAGAGAGGAGAGAGAGAGAGAGAGAGAGAGAGAGAGAGAGAGAGAGAGCGCGTGTGAGTGTGTGTTTGTATGATTACTTGTCTGTGTGTCAAATTGCCGATAATTTCACGGACATCAATGCGACAAATGTCAAGTGTGTCTCCCAGCAGCAGTCGCTGTCTTAGAACAGTTTAACATGCACTTGTCTGCAGTCCCAGTGCTCTGCCTCCCGGCCGGTGACACACTTATCTGCAGTCCCAGTGCTCTTCCTCCCGGCCGGTGACACACTTGTGGTAGAAATCACCACCAACTACCAACATACCAGATGGGTTGCTGTTACCCACGGGGAGGGGTGGGCGCATTGATGTCTGTATCTGTCAGTGACTGCCATGTCCGGGTAGATAGTGCCAAGGTGATTTTAAGTGTTCGAAATTAACTTTAACTAGGTCACTACCTAACCATCTTACTTTCTGCAGAAAATTTTTAAAAAAAATCATATTTGATACCCAATCTACCGAGGTACAATCAATCAATCAATCAATCAATCAATCAGTCGATGATCTCATCTGTTAATAAAGGATTCATTCTCTCACTCTCTATCACTCTCTCTCTCTCTCTCTCTCTCTCTCTCTCTCTCTCTCTCTAATACACACACTCTCACACTATCCCTCACTTATACACACCCTCTCACACCCAGACACTCTCACACACGCTATCTGACTCACACACATACACTCACACACACTCACACACACACTTACACACACACTCACTCTTACTTACACATACACACACTCTTTCACTCACATACTCACACATACTCTCTCACACTCACACACACACTCCCTATTTCTCTCACACGCTATCATTCTCACTCACACGCACACACTATCACATTCATACACACACTGTCACACTCACTCACACTCTCACGCACACCCACACCCTCTTACACTCACAAACACTATCTCTCAAACACACACTCTCTCTGTCTCACTCACACTCACACACTCTTGCACACACGCACTAACACACACACTCACACACACTGTTTCACACTCACACACACTCTCTCAAACTCACACACACTATCTTACACTTTCTTTCACTTACACACACTCTCACACTCACATACACACAACCTCTCTCTCGCACACACTCTATCACACAACGCTCTCTCACCCACACAAATACACACACTCACACACACTTAGACACACTAAAATACACATTCACACATATACTCACGCACACTCACTCACACTCTCACTAACAAACTAATCTCTCACACTCACACACCCTCTCTCACACACTCAGACGCACTCTCTCTCTCTATTAATGCTCCCACACAGACTCACACACACCCTCTCTCTAACATACACATACACTCACACACTCTCTCACATTCACACACACTCTCTCACACTCATACAAACACACACACACACACTCTCTCTCTCTCTCTCTCTTACACACTATTTCTCATTCATACGCACATAGCCTAACACTCACACATACACTCTCACACTCACACACACTCTCTCACACACTCCCTCTTACCCACACACTCTTTCTCACTTACACACACACACACTCTCAAACTCTCACACTCAGACACGCAGGCCCGTCTAACACTCTGCCCTTCTATCACTCTCTTTCATACATTATTTCATTCACACATCATTCAAGGCTAACAGAGAACAGCAACAATATAAAACTTATGCATTATAAAGGCATGGGCAAAATGCGAACATCAAAACTACACGACACAGTAATATTAGATGATAGAGAGAGAGAGAGAGAGAGAGAGAGAGAGAGAGAGAGAGAGAGAGAGAGAGAGAGAGAGAGAGGGTGAGTGAGAGAGTTCATGAGAAAGTGAATGAGTGAGAGTGAGTTAGTGTGTGTGCCTGTTTGCTTGTCTGTGTGTGCGAATAAGAGAGTGATTTAGTGTGGTTTAGAGAGTGATCGAGTGAGTGTGAGTGTGTGTGTGTGTGAGAGAGAGAGAGTAAGAGAGTGAGTGTAAGTGGGAGAGTGAGTGAGAGATTGAGTGAGAGTGAATATGTGAGTATGTGTGTGTATAAGCATGAGAGAGAGAAAGAGTGAGTGAAAGAGAGGGAGAGAATGAGACAATGAGAGAGTTAGTGTGCCAGTGAGCATGAAAGAAAAATAAATAGAGAGAGAGAGAGAGAGAGAGAGAGAGAGAGAGAGAGAGAGAGAGAGAGAGAGAGAGAGGGAGATATGAGCGCAAGCATATCATTATGCCATATTTTTTTCGGTAGCCTCATCTTTCATATTAGCATTTTTATTGCCGATTGAATTTAACATGCACTGCTTACTTCATCATGTTTATGTCAATGCCATGAATTATCTTACTGGATTGAACCACTATTTTATTTTTACGTTACACAATGTATACCATACTTTCATCACCATTTTCCATATTTTCCATGTTTTCCCATTGTTTCCCAATTTTGAATGTTCTTGTGAGGATGCTCACGATAGTCGACAGTGTGTACGTGTGAAAAGTGTGGGAGTTTACTCATATTAGTTTTAGTGATTATGTGAGGTAGCGTGTATGTGTGTGGATGGATGTGTCTTTGTATGTCTAAGTGTGTGTGTTTATATGTGTGGATGTATGTGTGTGTGCATGTCTGTATGTGTGTATGGGTGTATATGTGTATTGGGTGTATATGTGTGTATCTGTGTGTGCCTCTGTGTGTGTATGTCTGTACGTGTGTTAAGGTGTGCGTTCATGTGTGTTTATATGTACGTGCGTATATGTGTGTATGTATGTGTGTATGTATGTATGTGTGCTCGTGCGTGTATGTGTATATGTTTGTGTATGTAAGTGTGCATGCATGCAGTGTATGCGAGGGAGTGTGTATTCGAGTGTTATGTGAGTACGTGTGCGTAAGTATGTGGATGTGTGTAGGTGTGTGTATGTGCGTGGGTGTGTTGTGTGTGGGTGTGTGTGTACGTGTTTGTGAGAGAGAAGAGAAGAGAGAGAGAGAGAGAGAGAGAGAGAGAGAGAGAGAGAGAGAGAGAGAGAGAGAGAGAGAGAGAGAGAGTTGAGTGCACGCATGTCATCTACCATGCTGTTCCATATTTTTTGTGTTTTCTCATTTTCATATTATCATTTTTAAAGCACTTGATTTTAACATGCATAAAATGAACACATGTAAATTACTGTGGAGTAAGTGAGATAGTTAGTGAGTGTGAGTGAGAGAGAATGTATGAGTGTGAGAGTGTGTACGTAAAGAGAGAGAGAGAGAGAGAGAGAGAGAGAGAGAGAGAGAGAGAGAGAGAGAGAGAGAGAGAGAGAGAGAGAGGGAGAGAGAGAGAGATGAGCGCACGCATGTCATGTAACATGCTATTCCATATTTTTTATGCATTCTCATCTTTCATATTACGAGGTATCATTTTGTATGCCACTTGATTGTCCTGTAACATGCTATTCCATATTTTTTTGGGGGGTGTATTCTCATCTTCCATATTATCATTTTGTATGCCACTTGATGTTATCATGTATAATATAACATTATTGTGATTTGAGTGAGAGAGTTAGTGTGTGTGTGTGAAGAGAGAGAGAGAGAGAGAGAGAGAGAGAGAGAGAGAGAGAGAGAGAGGAGAGAGAGAAAAGAGAGAGAAAAAAAGAGAGAAAGAGAGAGAGAGAGAGAGAGAGAGAGAGAGAGAGAGAGAGAGAGAGAGAGAGAGAGAGAGAGAGAGAGAGTTAAATTGCTTCACTAAATTTTACGCTATACAATGTATATGTACAATTTTTTCTCCACTTCTTACAATTTTTGCGAGAATGCTCACGACAATCGTCAGTGTCTAAACTGTGTGTAAAATGTGGGAGTTTGTTCTTGTTAGTTTCAGTGATCATGTGAGGCATCATGTATGTGTCTAGATGTGAGGATGTGTGTCTGGGTGTGTATGTGATGGATGTGTGTGTGTGTGTGTGTGGGGGTGTGGGGAATGTATGTGTGGAGGGGTTGTGTGTGGTGGATGTGTATGGGTTGATGGGTGATGTGTGGATGTGTGAAGGGATGTGTAGTCGGTGGCGGATGTATTTGTGTGTGAGGGATATGTGTGTGTGTGTGGGGGGGGGGGGGGTATTTGGGAGGATGGTTGGAAGTATGTGGGTGTTGGTGGTTTGGGGGTGTGGGTAGGCAATGCGTATTTGGGTGGGTGAATGGGTGTGTAGGAGATTGTGTGTGTTGGGGGATGGGTGTGGGGGTGTCTGTGAATGGGATATGTCTGTGTAGGTGGGAATTGTGAGTGTGGATGGGGTAAATGTGAGTGGGTGGAGGATGTATGTGTGGGTCGTGAGGATGTTTGTAGGTGGAGGATGTATGGGTGGGTGGGTAGATGTGTGTGTTGGGTGAGAGATGTGTGGGCGGGGATGTGTATGGGGAATGTATGTGGGGATGTTTGTGGGGGGAATATGTTTATGGGTAGAGTTTTGTGTGGGATGGGAGATGTGTGAGAGGTGGGGGAGGTGTGGGATGTGCAGGTGGATGAAGGATGTATGTGAGGATGGAGGATGTGTGTTTGGCTGGGTGGTTAAGGTGTGTGTGGGATGAGAGATGCATGCGTTGATGGGCGGGTGGGTGATGTGTGGGTGTGAGTGGTTGATGGATGAGTACGTTAGTGGGTGGATGTGTGTGAGAGATGAGTGTATGGGTGGGGGATATGTATGTTTGTGGGAAGATGTGTGTGAGCGGTGGATGTGTGTGGGTGGGGTATATGTGGGTGGTGGGGTGTGTGTGGGTGGGAGGTGTGTGCTTTTGAGTGTTTATGGGTGAGGGAAATGTGTGGGCAGGTGGGGATGTGTGTATGGGTGGGGGATGTGTAGTTGAGAGGTGGTGGATATTGGGTGGGTGAGTGGGTGTAGGTTGGCTGATGTGTGTGTGGGTGGGTGGGGAAAATTTTGAGGGTGTTGGATGTGTGTGTGTGTGGATAGGTGCGGGATGTGTGGGTTCGCGGGGGTATGTGTGTGTGGTTTTGTGATGTGTGTATTGCTGGGTGGTTGCGGGTGTGTGAGTGGGTGGTGGAGAATATGTGGGTGGGTGTGTGCGTGTCGGTTATGGGATGGGTGGGGGATGTGTGTGTGGGTGGGGAAATGTGTGTGGGTGGGGAAATGTGTGTGGGTGAGGGATCAGTGGATGGCGGCATGTATGTTTGCCTGGGTCTGTGTGAGTACGTGGAGGTATGTGTGGGTGGGTGGGGGAGGTGTGATGGGTGGGGGATGTGTGGGTGGCTGCGGGATGTGTGGGTGGCTGCAGGATGTGAGGGTGGATGAGGAATGTGTCTCACAACATTGCAATATGCACTGTTTATCTTTACAACTTTCATTTGACAATGTTCTTTTTCTCCATGTGAATGTATCATGCGTAATATGCATTCTTTATGCTTATCCATTTGACAATGTTTTTTCCCCCTATGTAAATGTAACATGCACATTTGATGAATGAAAGATGAGTGATTGAAAGGGCCGAATGTTAGACGGGCCAACGTGCCCAATTTGTTAACCTTTTAAAATAAAGTTCTTTCTTTCATTCGTTCTCTCACTCACCCTTCATCTGTCTGCATTCCGTTCACCTGTCTGTCTGTATTTAGTTCACCTGTCTGTCTGTATTTTGTTCACCTGTCCGTCTGTATTCCGTTCACCCGTCTGTCTGCATTCCTTTCCCCTGTCTGTCTGTATTTAGTTCACCTGTCTTTCTGTATTTAGTTCACCTGTCTGTCTGTATTTTGTTCCCCTGTCCGTCTGTATTCCGGTCACCCGTCTGTTTGTTTACCGCCCCTCTGTCTTTCTGTATTTCGTTCCTCTGTCTCTCAGTATCCGTTTTCCTGTTTGTATTCCGTTCCCCTCTCTGTCTGTAGTCCGTTCCCCTGTCTGCCTGTCAGTGTCTACCTTTCTTTTTATATGTCTCAGTGTCTATGAATCTGTCCTGCTATCTATATGTCCCCTACATGTCTTTGTATCTGCCTTTCTGTCTGTCTAACTTCCACACCGTCTAACTTAATTCCTGTTTAAACATCTGTTTATTTGTCTGTCAACATGTCTGTCTCAGTATATGTGTGTCTGTCTGTTCACATCGTTGTCTACCGTCTGTTCACTTTCCTATTTATCCTTTCTCTCTCTCTCTCTCTCTCTCTCTCTCTCTCTCTCTCTCTCTCTCTCTCTCTCTCTCTCTCTCTCTCTCTCTGTGACATACGTTAAAAAAAGGCAGAATGATCGACGTGTCGTACGTGGCTAACAGTCACATATCACAGACACATTATATGGTGTGACAGAGACAGATAATACATAGACACCTTCTGTGCCTACAATACCACGCCACAAAGACGTGTGTATTATGTAAGCGACACAAATCAAAGACACGATTCCGAAGATCGTCGAGTGTAATCATGCCATGATGATTGACGCCAACCAGAATCCAAAAGTCAAAGATCAGACACAGACATTTCGTGGGAAAATCGAAGGTTAGGATCATAGATCTCTCCCAGGAATACAAGAAATGATTTGGTAATGATCGAGTGCTGGTTTCTGCCAACACGACTGTGTCGATTCCCGTGTGGATGAAATATGGAATGTCGATTGCCGATTCTGGGAGCATCAACTCTTTAAGGGGAAGATTGCAGCGAGATTTCGTTTGTCAAGTACGGCAGCCTGGCTGGGCGGGCTGTTGCGGGTTGATGGTAGTGTCTTCTGTTGGGGATTCTCTTGTAATTATATGTCATCTGGAGGCAAACATCGGGTACTTGTGTATAGATGTTGGGTATGGCATGTAGGATTGACGTGCAATCTGTAAATAGATAGACAATGAGCCCGCGAGACTGACAAATAGTCGACACATTCACACCTAGGCACACACACACACACACACACGCGCACACACACACCCATATATATATATATATATATATATATATATATATATATATATATATATATATATATATATATATATAGAGAGAGAGAGAGAGAGAGAGAGAGAGAGAGAGTTTATTAATTGGCTTTCAAATTTAAGTCTATTACTTAAATCTGAAAGCTAATAAACTCTGGGTTGCATTCACCCAGCAGGAATCAATAATGTTGTTGATGCCACGGTATAACAATACTATCTTCCCTGTATTTTATTAATATCGGACTGTTTACACACCATTTGGCAACACACACTTTTGTAGCCCAAGAGCACCTTTCTAAACCCGTTTAAACCACCATTTCTCTTTCTCTACTGTCAACAAGAAGCTGTGTTTCATTTTATTTTGTTTTATTTAGCTTTTTCTCTGTTTGTGTTGTCCTGTCCTTGTCAAAGGTTCGTAGAACCGAAACGTCGGTCGTGCTTTGTTGTCCTATAATTCTTATTGCTTTATTTTAATACTTCAGTATTATATATTTATTGATTGTTTATGTTTTTAGATAAGTCACTCGTTGTTTTCACCTGTGTAATATGGAGTTCTCTGTAAGGTACGTACATTGTGTCTGTGTCTAGTACGTCTCTTCTTTTCGCAGGAGCTAAATATACCTAGTTGTTTGCAATTCAGTTGTCAGAGAACGAATGCAGAAATATCTATGAATTCATGTCAGACTAATGATCAAATTATGAGCCAGTGTTGCGCAGAGAAACCCGTGAGGCTTGAACAATCAATGCATGTCTTCTCAATGGCTGTTATTTTTCCAAGACATCAACTCAAGGTCACCTGTTTATTATAGATAATATACCAGTAATCACATACACCCGCCTGCCCCGGCTCGGTATAATGGCAGCGCCTGGTTTCTGTGTCAGATCACACCCAAGCAAATCCGTTGATAATTTCTTACAGGCAATTACAATGTTCATATATATATGGACAACCACTCCTGGGCTATCGGGTATCCCATACACTGTTCATATATATATATAATATATATATATATATATATATATATATATATATATATATATATATATATATATATATATATATATATATATATATATATGGACAACCACTCCTGGGCTATCGGGTATCCCATACACTGTCCATATATATATGGACAACCACTCCTGGGCTATCGGGTATCCCATACACTGTTCATATATTTATGGACAACCACTCCTGGGCTATCGGGTATCCCATACACTGTCCTCAATGAAAGGTCGTGTGTGATCATTGTTCCGTTGTACGCAATTGTTGATGGCATTCAAAGACAACTCTACACCTGGCAGTTGAGAATCAAGGTTGAAGCACGGGACAACATACATGCACGTAATCTGTTTGAATATTTATTTGTAAGTAACAAACAACAAATTACTCTATCTGGTTACAAATGAAAATAAAACATACACCAAAGTCTACATAAACACATTGATAGTCATGGACATTGACATGATGTGTCAAATAATATTATAGTCTGGACTTTTCTATCACCGCACGGACAGCTTGTGTCATAGTCTGGTCTCTTCTACCACAGCACGGACAGCTTATATCAAGTTGTGTCATATCTGGTCTCTTCTACCACAGCACGGACAGCATGTGTCATAGTCTGGTCTCTTCTACCACAGCACGGACAGCTTGTATCAAGTTGTGTCATAGTCTGGTCTCTTCTACCACAGCACGGACAGCTTGTATCAAGTTGTGTCATAGTCTGGTCTCTTCTACCACAGCACGGACAGCTTGTATCAAGTTGTGTCATAGTCTGGTCTCTCCTACCTTAGCACGGTCAGCATGTATCAAGTTGTGTCAGAGACTGGTCTCTTCTACCACAGCACGAAGAGAAACTTAGTTTCTGCTTCGTGTTCTTCGCCCAACTCGGGATATAGAGGTAACTTATGTCTTGTCTAGACTCTCCTCTTTGCCACTGGAGTCTATAATTACCTTACGTCTTGTCTAGACTCTCATCTTTGTCAATGGAGTCTATAGTTATCTTATGTCTTGTCTAGACTCTCATCTTTGTCACTGGAGTCTATAGTGAGGAGAGCCATTACACACGAAACATTCCTTTCTTCACTTTACTAAGCATACTTCTTGAGTCCGCAATGAAGACATTGTGTGTTGAAGTGGTCTCCTCTAACCAATGGAATGCCGCTGTGAATGCCTCCACCTACATTCTCATGCTGGAGGTCGTAGCCTCATATGCCAGAATGTCTTTATAAAAAAACAAAACTGACGTATAAATAATTCTGCCTGTGCCATCCAGGACTTGCCTCGCCTTAGTCTATGACCCTTGACCACATCCATGGCTTCATGCAGGGGGTGATCCCTATCTGCAGCAACTCTCAGGTACCATTTGGCCTGAAGGACCCTATGCCTATCCGACATTGTTGGTAGCGCCATGAAATGCCTCATGCATATAATTAGTGTGTCCTTTGTGCACCCAAGGATCGGCCTTTCAAGTTAGCTCTTTGATACTGTCAGGAGCCTCAAACCGGACTTAATGACAGAAATTATTAACTGCTGAAAGAGCCTGTACAGCATCCTCTGTCTACCCCGGTTGCTGCCATCGACCTCAATGCATTAAGTCCCCTACCAGCCTTCACCACCAAAGCCTCCACATGACCCTTCAAAGACGTACACCTGTCAAAGACGTACACCTGTCAAAGGTAGTACCCAAGTACTTCAATTTACTTCCATTTAACTACATTGACAATGTTTTTTCCCCCTATGTTAATGTAACATGCACATTTGATGAATGAAAGATGAGTGATTGAAAGGGCTGAATGTAAGACGGGCCTGCGTGCCCAATTTGTTATCCTTTTAAAATAAAGTTCGTTTGTTCGTTCTCTCTACTATGAGGACATCCATTCAACCTAATACATGGGACATCTGCCTTGACTATCTGGTTATCCAGGGAGTACCACACAACCGATGCCTTGTCTGGGTTTATAATGGACCCTGCGTCCCTGCACCACTCCGCTACCCTGTTTACTGCCATCTGTAAGTCTTCAGATAAACTGTTCCTGTCTCTGCCCTGTCTGTACACCAGCACATCATCTGCAAATGTCAAGATTCTACCAACACCTGGTGTCTCAGAAACTGCGACTTTACTTGTGTAGACATTAAAGAGCACCGGGGACAAGGCAGACCCCTGCGGCAACCCAGGTGTAATCGCACAGGGATCAGAAGTCCAGGAACCCATGCGCAGTGCAACCTTACGCTCATAAAGGACTGCCGCAACCCATCTAACAAGGCAAAAGCAGACCTCCATGTCCAACAGTGTGTATTAACCGATCATATCTAACCCTGTTATACGCATCTTCCAGGTCAAGAGCTACCGCCACTGTCTCTTGTTTATCCTGGAAGCCCTCGTAGACATCAAATGCAAAAGTTGCAGCATTGGCCCAGGTGTCCTTCCCAGGCCGGTAATTCCCGAGCCCTTTGGAAAGCAGATTACGACTTTTCCAAATGTCGCTGGAGTCTGCGGGATACTATATTTTCGAGGACTTTGCCATACATGTTTTACAGGGTTATGATTCGGTATCCATTAAGTATGGAGTGATCCTTTCCTGGCTTTGGGTGTGGGACAAGGTAGATGTGCAACCTTTCCTCTTCTTCTCGGGAGTCTTTAGTTACCTTACGGTTTTGTCTAGTCTTACTTCTTCTCCTCGGGAGTCTGTAATTACCTTACTAGTATTGTCTAGTCTGTCCTCTTCTCATCGGGAGTCTTTAGTTACCTTACGGTATTGTCTAGTCTTTCCTCTTTGACCCTGGGAGTCTGTAGTTACCTTACGGTTTTGTCTAGTCTTTCCTCTTCTCCTCGGGAGTCTTTAGTCTCTAGACGATCTCTTTACACGATCTTATTTAGTCTGTCCATATGTAACCGTGGATTAGAGTTGCCTTCTTTAGTCTGTCCACATGTAACCATGGATTAGAGTTGCCTTCTTTAGTGTGTCATCTTCTACCCAAATGTGTAGACATACCTCACCTATTCATGGTATTTCCTCCATAACCTTGGCGTCCTCTGTGACCCCGGGTCTGTGGCTGTCTTACATACTTGTGTATCTTCCCTCTTCTATCCTGCGGACTATGTCTATCTTACAGTATCATTTAGTTTTACCTCTTCTGTTCAAAGGTGTGCATGCACTTTCTTCTTCTTCTTCTTCTTCTTCTTCTTCTTCTTCTTCTTCTTCTTCTTCTTCTTCTTCTTCTTCTTCTTCTTCTTCTTCTTCTTCTTCTTCTTCTTTCGTTCCTTGAAAGTTGTCTATATTTGCAATGTTGTCTCGTGTATAAATTTCAATGTCTTTTTTCACTCAGTGGTCCATAGAGTCTATCTTCCACTGCTGTTTCCTTAGGTCAAAAGGTTTGCTGAGATATATCGTAATTTGGGCGGCCTTGGGTGTACTGCATGTCTTATTTAATATCTTTCCTCTTCTACTTTGGGCTCCACAGTAACACTGCAGACTTGCATAGTGGTTCCTTCTCTACCTCCTGCATGTAGAAGTGTTTTAGTCTTGTGCCACGTTTCCTCTACTACCCTAGGGTGCAGAGGTTAGATTAAGTCCTGCTTAATCTGTACTCTTCTGCCCTCATACGTAGGCGTATCTTATATGTCTTCTCTTGTCTGTCCCCCTGGGACATTCAATGCAGGCTTAGCTAACAAGCATGTTTATATTTACAGACATAAACACATACACACAATCAAACGTACTCATACACAATTACATAAACACTTACATACATGAACTCTTGAAATATATACACTCACACTTAAACACTGACTTGCACACACACACACACACACGCGCGCGCGCGCGCTCACTATCACTCACTCAAATACACAAACATTCACTTGCAACATGATGTGACATTTATGTAATGCAAACAGTAATCCAATAACTATATAATATAAACAGTGGTCCAATAACTATGTGATATAAAGAGTGGTCCAACAATTTGTAATGCAAACAGAGGTCCAATAATTGTGTAGTTGTTTCCTTGGTCCGACAATTATGTGTTGTTAACAGTGATCCGACAATTGTGAAATGTTAACAGCGGTCCGACAATTGTATAATGTTAACTGTGGTCCGACAATTGTGCAATTTTAACAGTGGTCGACAATTGTTAATGTTAACAGTGGTTAACAATGATTTCAGCACAAGAAATCACTGCACAACTTCGTTCCAGGCAGGAGAGGAACGACTCAATAAGACCACACGACGAGACTTGGCTCATTGGTTACCACCCCAGCCACCGCCCCGACGACATTCTCAGGAAGAAACCCTACCCACGGGTAAATAGAGCTGGTTGCCTTGGATGGAATCTGTCTAGAGGAAGAAACCCTACCCACGGGTAAAAAGAGCTGGTTGCCTTGGATGGAATCTGTCTAGAGGAAGAAACCCTACCCACGGGTAAATAGAGCTGGTTGCCTTGGATGGAATCTGTCTAGAGGAAGCAACGACTATACACATACATAACAAGGTCTAGGACGCTAACCTTTGTTGGCCTAAGTGTTACGCGCTATTCTCGACTGAGGAACGAGGAAATAGAGGGAAAACCACACAATATCTCCCAAATGGGAGAACGAACGAACGAACGAACGAACAGACTTTATTTTCGAAGGGTAACAAATTGGGCACGCAGGCCCGTCTTACATTCGGCCCTTCCAATCACTCATCTTTCGTTCATCAGTGCATAGTGCATTCACATAGGGAAAAAACATTGTCAAATGAATGTTGTAAGCATAAACAATGCATGTTACCATGTTATGAGACAAATCCCCCACCCACCCATCCATCTATCTATCCGCGTGTCCCCCACACACACATCCACCACCCAACCACACACATACCCACAGGCACATACATGACCCCATCCATCCACGCATCCCCCAACCAACACATCCCAAATACACCCCCACGTACATCATCTCCCTACCCACACACACACATCTCCCACCCACCACACATCCCCCACCCACCCACATACCGAGGCACACATGCATGCAACCACCCATCCATACACACACACACACACACACACACACACACACACACATCCTCCACCCATCCCATAACCTACCAACACTCACCCACCCACGTAACCTCCATCACCCACCCACACACCCCCAAACACTCAGCCAAACACACATCCCCCAACCACATTTCCAACACACACACACACACATATTCCCGCCAACTCACATATCCTGCACTTACCCACACACAAAACCCGAACCCACCCACACATCCCCCACTTGCACACATATCACCCACCACACACTCTCCCCCACCCACACATCCCGCACCCACACATCCCCTCCACCCCAACCTACACACACTCACCCTCCCACACATCCTCCACCCACCCACTCGCCAACCATCCCACCCCGATCTCCAAACCCCAATCACACATCCCTTAACTACACATCTCACCACCCATACACTCACACACACATCTCCCCACCAATACACACATCCTCACCCATCAAAACATTCCTTATCCAAAACACACACCAACCACCCACACACACCCCACCACCCACATAAACCCCACCAACACACATCCGCCTTCTCACCCACACACACACCCCCACCCATACACTCATCTCTCACACACAGAGGAGAGACTAAGACCCGTGCTATGTGACCGGAGATACCTCAGAATGCTTGTGAGAAATATAATCTTGCTGTGTTGGGGATGTGAACCCGGTCCATGTCTGCTGGCAGCGTGTCAAGATGTCTGCCTGCTGGTCGGTCGGTGTTTCAAACACAAGGACCTAACTGAACATTGATGGCCTGGAAATTTGTATGTCCGTCTGTCAATGTTTTGTAGGACATGGCTGTACATTGACGGTTTGTCTGTGCTGTGTCATGTTCTGTAGGACATGCTGTACATTGAAGGTCTGTCTGTCCTGTGTCATGTTCTGTAGGACATGGCTGTACATTGACGGTCTGACTGTCTTGTGTCAAGTTCTGTAGGACATGGCTGTACACTGAAGGTCTGTCTGCCCTGGTCAATGTTCTGTAGGACATGGCTGTACATTGACGGTCTGTCTGTCCTGTGTCAAGTTCTGTAGGACATGGCTGTACATTGACGGTCTGACTGTCTTGTGTCAAGTTCTGTAGGACATGGCTGTACATTGAAGGTCTGTCTGTCCTGTGTCATGTTCTGTAGGACATGGCTGTACATTGACGGTCTAACTGTCCTGTGTCATGTTCTGTAGGACATGGCTATACACTTACGTTCTGTCTGCCCTGGTCAATATTCTGTAGGACATGACAGTGCACTGACGGTTTGTCTGCCCTGGTGAATGTTCTGTAGGACATGGCTGTCCACTGACGGTTAGTCTGTCCTGTGTCATGTTCTGTAGGACATGGCTGTACACTGATCGGTTTGTCTGTCCTGTGTCATGTTCTGTAGGACATGGCTGTACACTGACGGTTTGTCTGTCCTGTGTCATGTTCTGTAGGACATGGCTGTACACTGAATGTACGAAAGTTTGTGTGTCCTCTGTCAATGTTGTGGGGGACCTGGATGTACACTGACGGTACGAAAATGTGTGTGTCCTGTGTCAATGGTACGAATCTTTTTATGTCCGTGTGTCAACTACCACTGAGTTGTGATCTTGATTAGCTCGACCTATGACCTCCAAAACTGCCTCTACTCTCACATTGGTCATCATTATCTCAGTCTGTTGACTAGTAAATACAAACGGGTACATGATGATTAGTACATCAACTCAGACATCATTATCTCCATATGATGACTAGTACATCAACTCAGACATCATTATCTCCCCCTGATGATTAGTACATCAACTCAGACATCATTATCTCCATATGATGACTAGTCCATCAACTCAGACATCATTATCTCCCCCTGATGATTAGTACATCAACTCAGACATCATTATCTCCTCCTGATGACTAGAACATCAACTCAGACATCATTATCTCCTCCTGATGATTAGTACATCAACTCAGACATCATTATCTCCCCCTGATGATTAGTACATCAACTCAGACATCATTATCTCCTCCTGATGACTAGTACATCAACTCAGACATCATTATCTCCTCCTGATAACTAGTACATCAACTCAGACGTCATTATCTCCCCCTGATGATTAGTACATCAACTCAGACATCATTATCTCCATAAGATGACTAGTACATCAAATCCGACATCATTATCTCCATATGATGACTAGTACATCAACTCAGACATCATTATCTCCCCCTGATGATTAGTACATCAACTCAGACATCATTATCTCCATATGATGACTAGTACATCAACTCAGACATCATTATCTCCCCCTGATGATTAGTACATCAACTCAGACATCATTATCTCCTCCTGATGACTAGTACATCAATTCCGAAATCATTATCTCCTCCTGATGATTAGTCACATCAACTCAGACATCATTATCTCCCCCTGATGATTTACAACATCAACTCAGACATATTATCTCCTCCCTGATGATTAGTACATCAACTCAGACATCATTATCTCCTCCTGATGATTAGTACAACAACTCAGACATCATTATCTCCTCCTGATGATTAGTACATCAACCTCAGACATCATTATCTCCGCTGATGATACTACATCAACTCAGACCATCATTATTCCCTCCTGATGATTACTACATCAACTCAGACATCATTATCTCCTCCTGATGACTAGTACATCAACTCAGACATCATTATCTCCCCCTGATGACTAGTACATCAACTCAGACATCATTATCTCCCCCTGATGATTAGTACATCAACTCAGACATCATTATCTCCCCCTGATGATTAGTACATCAACTCAGACATCATTATCTCCTCCTGATGACTAGTACATCAACTCCGACATCATTATCTCCTCCTGATGACTTAGTACATCAACTCAACATCATTATCTCCCCCTGATGACTTAGTACATCAACTCAGACATCATTATCTCCCTCCTGATGACTAAGTACATCAACTCAGACATCATTATCTCCCCCTGATGATTAGTACATCAACTCAGACATCATTATCTCCTCTGATGACTTAGCTACATCAACTCAGACATCATTATCTCCCGCTGATGATTAGTACATCAACTCAGGACATCATTATCTCCTCCTGATGACTTAGTACATCAACTCAGACATCATTATCTCCTCCTGATGATTAGTAACATCAACTCAGACATCATTATCTCCCTCCTGATGATTACTACATCAACTCAGACATCATTATCTCCTCCTGATGATTAGTACATCAACTCAGACATCATTATCTCCTCCTGATGATTAGTACATCAACTCAGACATCATTATCTCCTCCTGATGATTAGCTACATCAACTCAGACATCATTATCTCCTCCTGATGATTAGTACATCAACTCAGACATCATTATCTCCTCCTGATGATTAGTACATCAACTCAGACATCATTATCTCCTCCTGATGATTAGTACATCAACTCAGACATCATTATCTCCCGCTGATGATTACTACATCAACTCAGACATCATTATCTCCTCCTGATGATTAGTACATCAACTCAGACATCATTATCTCCTCCTGATGATTAGTACATCAACTCAGACATCATTATCTCCTCCTGATGATTAGTACATCAACTCAGACATCATTATCTCCTCCTGATGATTAGTACATCAACTCAGACATCATTATCTCCCTCTGATGACTAGTACATCAACTCAGACATCATTATCTCCCTCCTGATGATTAGTACATCAACTCAGACATCATATCTCCCCTGATGATTACTACATCAACTCAGACATCATTATCTCCTCCTGATGATTAGTACATCAACTCAGACATCATTATCTCCTCCTGATGATTAGTACATCAACTCAGACATCATTATCTCCTCCTGATGATTAGTACATCAACTCAGACATCATTATCTCCCGCTGATGATTAGCTACATCAACTCAGACATCATTATCTCCTCTAGATGATTACTAATCAACTCAGACATCATTATCTCTCTCTGATGACTAGTACATCAACTCAGACATCATTATCTCCTCCTGATGATTAGTACATCAACTCAGACATCATTATCTCCTCCTGATGACTAGTACATCAACTCAGACATCATTATCTCCTCCTGATGATTAGTACATCAACTCAGACATCATTATCTCCTCCTGATGATTACTACATCAACTCAGACATCATTATCTCCCTCCTGATGATTAGTACATCAACTCAGACATCATTATCTCCTCCTGATGATTAGTACATCAACTCAGACCATCATTATCTCCTCCTGATGATTAGTACATCAACTCAGACATCATTATCTCCTCCTGATGATTAGCTACATCAACTCAGACATCATTATCTCCTCCTGATGATTACTACATCAACTCAGACATCATTATCTCCCGCTGATGATTAGTACATCAACTCAGACATCATTATCTCCTCCTGATGATTAGTACATCAACTCAGACATCATTATCTCCCGCTGATGATTACTACATCAACTCAGACATCATTATCTCCTCCTGATGATTACTACATCAACTCAGACATCATTATCTCCTCCTGATGATTAGTACATCAACTCAGATATCATTATCTCCTCCTGATGATTAGTACATCAACTCAGACATCATTATCTCCTCCTGATGATTAGTACATCAACTCAGACATCATTATCTCCACCTGATGATTAGTACATCAAACTCAGACATCATTATCTCCTCCTGATGATTAGTACATCAACTCAGACATCATTATCTCCTCCTGATGATATACATCAACTCAGACATCATTATCTACCCCTGATGATTAGTACATCAACTCAGACATCATTATCTCCTCCTGATGATTAGTACATCAACTCAGACATCATTATCTCCCGACTGATGATTAGTCACATCAACTCAGACATCATTATCTCCTCTCTGATGACTTACTACATCAACTCAGACATCATTATCTCCCGCTGATGATTAGTACATCAACTCAGACATCATTATCTCCTCCTGATGATTAGTACATCAACTCAGACATCATTATATCCCGCTGATGATTAGTACATCAACTCAGACATCATTATCTCCTCCTGATGATTACTACATCAACTCAGACATCATTATCTCCCGCTGATGATTAGTACATCACCATCAGACATCATTATCTCCCCTGATGATTACTATACATCAACTCAGACATCATTATCTCCTCGCTGATGATTAGTACATCAACTCAGACATCATTATCTCCTCCTGATGATTACTACATCAACTCAGACATCATTATCTCCTCCTGATGATTAGTACATCAACTCAGACATCATTATCTCCTCCTGATGATTAGTACATCAACTCAGACATCATTATCTCCTCCTGATGATTAGTACATCAACTCAGACATCATTATCTCCTCCTGATGATTAGTACATCAACTCAGACATCATTATCTCCTCCTGATGATTACTACATCAACTCAGACATCATTATCTCCCGCTGATGATTAGTACATCAACTCAGACATCATTATCTCCTCCTGATGATTAGTACATCAACTCAGACAACATTATATCCCACTGATGATTAGTACATCAACTCAGACATCATTATCTCCTCCTGATGATTACTACATCAACTCAGACATCATTATCTCCCGCTGATGACTAGTACATCAACTCAGACATCATTATCTCCCCCTGATGATTACTACATCAACTCAGACATCATTATCTCCCGCTGATGATTAGTACATCAACTCAGACATCATTATCTCCTCCTGATGATTAGTACATCAACTCAGACATCATTATCTCCTCCTGATGTACATCAGCTCAGACATCATTATATCCCGCTGATGATTAGTACATCAACTCAGAAATCATTATCTCCTCCTGATGATTACTACATCAACTCAGACATCATTATCTCCCGCTGATGATTAGTACATCAACTCAGACATCATTATCTCCTCCTGATGATTAGTACATCAACTCAGACATCATTATCTCATCCTGATGATTAGTACATCAACTCAGACAACATTATATCCCGCTGATGATTAGTACATCAACTCAGACATCATTATCTCCTCCTGATGTACATCAACTCAGACAACATTATATCCCGCTGATGATTAGTACATCAACTCAGACAACATTATATCCCGCTGATGATTAGTACATCAACTCAGACATCATTATCTCCTCCTGATGATTAGTACATCAACTCAGACATCATTATCTCCTCCTGATGATTAGTACATCAACTCAGACAACATTATATCCCGCTGATGATTACTACATAAACTCAGACATCATTATCTCCTCCTGATGATTAGTACATCAACTCAGACATCATTATCTCCTCCTGATGATTAGTACATCAACTCAGACATCATTATCTCCCCCTGATGATTACTACATCAACTCAGACATCATTATCTCCATATGATGATTAGTACATCAACTCAGACATCATTATCTCCTCCTGATGATTAGTACATCAACTCAGACATCATTATCTCCATATGATGATTAGTACATCAACTCAGACATCATTATCTCCTCCTGATGATTAGTACATCAACTCAGACATCATTATCTCCTCCTGATGATTAGTACATCAACTCAGACATCATTATCTCCCGCTGATGATTACTACATCAACTCAGACATCATTATCTCCTCCTGATGATTAGTACATCAACTCAGACATCATTATCTCCGCCTGATGATTACTACATCAACTCAGACATCGTTATCTCCTCCTGATGATTAGTACATCAACTCAGACATCATTATCTCCTCCTGATGATTAGTACATCAACTCAGACATCATTACCTTATCCCTGTCAACTCGAACGTTAACTCAGACATCATTATCTTATCTGTGTCAACTCAAACGTCAACTCAGACATCATTATCCGCTAACCACACCAACCAGTACATCACACGAAGACATCACTATCTTCCCTTGTCAACTAGTACAGCACACGAAGACATCACTATCTCCCCTTGTCAACTAGTACAGCACACGAAGACATCACTATCTCCCCCTGTCAACTAGTACAGCACACGAAGACATCACTATCTCCCCTTGTCAACTAGTACAGCACACGAAGACATCACTATCTCCCCCTGCCGACTAGTACATCACACGAATACATCACTATCTCCCCCTGCCTACAAGTACAGCACACGAAGACATCACTATCTCCCCTTGTCAACTAGTACAGCACACGAAGACATCATTATCTTCCCCTGTCAACTAGTACAGCACACGAAGACATCACTATCTACACCTGTCAAGTAGTACAGCACACGAAGACATCACTATCTCCCCTTGTCAACTAGTACAGCACACGAAGACATCACTATCTCCCCCTGTCAACTAGTACAGCACACGAAGACATCACTATCTCCCCTTGTCAACTAGTACAGCACACGAAGACATCACTATCTCCTCTTGTCAACTAGTACAGCACAGAAGACATCACTATCTCCCCTTGTCAACTAGTACAGCACACGAAGACATCACTATCTCCCCTTGTCAACTAGTAAAGCACACGAAGACATCACTATCTCCCACTGTCAACTAGTACATCACACGAGGACATAATTATCTCCCCTTGTCAACTAGTACATCACACGAGGACACCATTACCTCCCCTTGTCAACTAGTACATCACACGAGGACATCATTATCTCCCCTTGTCAACTAGTACATAACACGAGGACATCATTATCCCCCCTTGTCAACTAGTACAGCACACGAAGACATCACTAACTCCCCTTGTCAACTAGTACAGCAGACGAAGAAATCACTATCTCCCCTTGTCAACTAGTACAGCACACGAAGACATCACTATCTCCCCTTGTCAACTAGTACATCACACGAAGACATCACTATCTCCCCTTGTCAACTAGTACAGCACACGAAGACATTACTATCTCCCCTTGTCAACCGTCTCCGGTTACTGCCACTCCACAAGCGCCTGCTTTTTAATAAGACGAAACTAATTCACAAAATCCTATTTCAAAATGCTCCAAGCTACCTTTGGCCATTGTTTAAATATAACGCTAGACATAGCGAACGACTAAATATACTTCATGTCCCTAAACCTAGGATAGACTTATATAAAACAAGCTTAGCATACTCTGCCGCTCAGTTGTGGAACAATCTTCCACAAGAAATCAAAGACACCACCAATCATGATTCATACATTCGCAACCTGTTTGAACACTACCTTAGTACAGACTACATGCCCCCATAACAAATAACACAAAAAAGACAAAATTTGTAACTTATCTCAAACGACAACTAGCCAAAAAACATTCCCTTATGTATGGTACTTTACACCCTCCTTAGGTATTTATAATGCCCATGTTAAACACTGCCTCAGTGAGTCATTTGTTATTGATTATTTTTCATGCGTTTTAATGTTCTTTTGTTGTCAAAAGTTGCTTCATAAATGATGTTGAATGAAAGAATGTATGAGAGGTAATAGAGAAGAAGGGCAGAATGTCAGACGGGCCTGCGTGCCCAATTCTTAACCCTTTGAAAATAAAGACTTATTATTATTATAACTAGTACAGCACACGAAGACTTCACTATCTCCCCTTGTCAACTAGTACAGCACACGAAGACATCACTATCTCCCCTTGTCAACTAGTACAGCACACGAAGACATCACTATCTCCCCTTGTCAACTAGTACAGCACACGAAGACATCACTATCTCCCCTTGTCAACTAGTACAGCACACGAAGACATCACTATCTCCCCTTGTCAACTAGTACAGCACACGAAGACATCACTATCTCCCCTTGTCAACTAGTACAGCACACGAAGACATCACTATCTCCCCCTGCCGACTAGTTCAGCACACGAAGACATCATTATCTCCCCTTGTCAACTAGTACAGCACACAAAGACATCACTATCTCCCCTTGTCAACTAGTACAGCACACGAAGACATCACTATCTTCTCTTGTCAACTAGTACAGCACACGAAGACATAATTATCTCCCCTTGTCAACTAGTACAGCACACGAAGACATCACTATCTCCCCTTGTCAACTAGTACAGCACACGAAGACATCACTATCTCCCCTTGTCAACTAGTACAGCACACGAAGATATCACTATCTCCCCTTGTCAACTAGTACAGTACACGAAGACATCATTATCTCCCCTTGCCAACTAGCACAGCACACGAGGACATCATTATCTCCCCTTGCCAACTTGTACAGCACACGAAGACATCACTATCTCCCCCTGCCGACTAGTACAGCACATGAAGACAAAACTATCTCTCCCTGCGGACTAGTACAGCACACGAAGACATCATTATCTCACCTTGTCAACTAGAACATCACACGAAGACATCACTATCTCCCCTTGTCAACTAGTACAGCACACGAAGACATCAATATCTCCCCCTGCCGACTAGTACAGCACACGAAGACATCACTATCTCCCCTTGTCAACTAGTACAGCACACGAAGACATCATTATCTCCCCCTGCCGACAGTACAGCACACAAAGACATCACTATCTTATCTTGTCAACTAGTACAGCACACGAAGACATCACTATCTCCCCTTGTCAACTAGTACAGTACACGAAGACATCACTATCTCCCCTTGTCAACTAGTACAGCACACGAAGACATCACTATCTTCTCTTGTCAACTAGTACAGCACACGAGGACATCACTATCTCTCCCTGTCAACTAGTACAGCACACGAAGACATCACTATCTCCCCCTGTCAACTAGTACAGCACACGAAGACATCACTATCTTCTCTTGTCAACTAGTACAGCACACGAAGACATCACTATCTCCCCTTGTCAACTAGTACTGCACACGAAGACATCACTATCTCCCCTTGTCAACTAGTACAGCACACGAAGACATCACTATTTCCCCCTGTCAACTAGTACAGCACACGAAGACATCACTATCTCCCCTTGTAAACTAGTACAGCACACGAAGACATCACTATTTTCTCTTGTCAACTAGTACCACACACGAAGACATCACTATCTCCCCCTGTCAACTAGTACAGCACACGAAGACATCACTATCTCCCCTTGTCAACTAGTACAGCACACGAAGACATCACTATCTCCCCCTGTCAACTAGTACAGCACACGAAGACATCACTATCTCCCCCTGTCAACTAGTACAGCATACGAAGACATCACTATCTCCCATTGTCAACTAGTACAGCACACGAAGACATCACTATCTCCCCTTGTCAACTAGTACAGCACACGAAGACATCACTATCTCCCCCTGTCAACTAGTACAGCACACGAAGACATCACTATCTCCCCTTGTCAACTAGTACAGCACACAAAGACATCACTATCTCCCATTGTCAACTAGTACAGCACACGAAGACATCACTATCTCCCCTTGTCAACTAGTACAGCACACGAAGACATCATTATCTCC
Source organism: Cepaea nemoralis (assembly GCA_014155875.1). NCBI lineage: Eukaryota > Metazoa > Mollusca > Gastropoda > Stylommatophora > Helicidae > Cepaea > Cepaea nemoralis. The sequence goes on along the minus strand of JACEFZ010022295.1, from coordinate 21,888 downwards.
CCTTGTCAACTAGTACAGCACACGAAGACATCACTATCTCCCATTGTCAACTAGTACAGCACACGAAGACATCATTATCTCCTCTTGTCAACTAGTACAGCACACGAAGACATCACTATCTCCCATTGTCAACTAGTACAGCACATGAAGACAACAACCTACTGGGTGAAGTGACCATTCAAACAAGGTCAACAACGATTTCTAATCAGGTATACGGTCATCTGACGGAGTGGACATATTGCTGCATCTGGGACAACCTGCTGGACAGATCAGAGACTACCTGATCATGTCTTCACCTTAGATGATGTTCAGAAATGGAGAATGCGGGATACGGTGTTACAAGACACGAGATGTCATGTCAATAGTTAGCATTTTCAAGTCTGATCACATGGACAATGTGAATTGCTGTCAGCGAGACGTGGACAGCAGTCCAGATACGACTATTGATGAGACAAACGACAGTCGTAGCATATTGGATGTTGTGGCTGAGACATTTAGCGAGAAGATGTGCTCAGTGCCTGATGACCGTGGTCTCGTGAGGTCAGGTCGGCAGGTTAGGATGTTACTTTCCTGTTTACTGTTGGCAGATCCAGTAACACACAGGAGACCACGCGACGTCCAGGGTGGGCAATTACAGACAAAAGGAAGATAAGTACAGATAGAGAGAAGGTAAGTACAGACAGAGGGAAGGTAAGTACAGACAAAGGGAAGATAAGTACAGATAGAGAGAAGGTAAGTACAGACAGAGGGAAGGTAAGTACAGACAAAGGGAAGATAAGTACAGATAGAGAGAAGGTAAGTACAGACAGAGGGAAGGTAAGTACTGACAAAGGGAAGATAAGTACAGATAGAGAGAAGGTAAGTACAGACAGAGGGAAGGTAAGTACAGACAAGGGGAAGATAAGTACAGATAGAGAGAAGGTAAGTACAGACAGAGGGAAGGTAAGTACTGACAAAGAGAAGATAAGTACAGATAGAGAGAAGGTAAGTACAGACAGAGGGAAGGTAAGTGCAGACAAGGGAAGATAAGTACAGATAGAGAGAAGGTAAGTACAGACAGAGGGAAGGTAAGTACAGACAAAGGGAAGATAAGTACAGATAGAGAGAAGGTAAGTACAGACAGAGGGAAGGTAAGTACAGACAAAGGGAAGATAAGTACAGATAGAGAGAAGGTAAGAACAGACAGAGGGAAGGTAAGTACAGACAAAGGGAAGATAAGTACAGATAGAGAGAAGGTAAGTCCGGACAGAGGGAAGGTAAGTACTGACAAAGGGAAGATAAGTACAGATAGAGAGAAGGTAAGTACAGACAGAGGGAAGGTAAGTACAGACAAAGGGAAGATAAGTACAGATAGAGAGAAGGTAAGTACAGACAAAGGGAAGGTAAGTACAGACAAAGGGAAGATAAGTACAGATAGAGAGAAGGTAAGTACAGACAGAGGGAAGGTAAGTACTGACAAAGGGAAGATAAGTACAGATAGAGAGAAGGTAAGTACAGACAGAGGGAAGGTAAGTACAGACAAAGGGAAGATAAGTACAGATAGAGAGAAGGTAAGTACAGACAGAGGGAAGGTAAGTACTGACAAAGGGAAGATAAGTACAGATAGAGAGAAGGTAAGTACAGACAGAGGGAAGGTAAGTACAGACAAAGGGAAGATAAGTACAGATAGAGAGAAGGTAAGTACAGACAAAGGGAAGGTAAGTACAGATAAAGGGAAGATAAGTACAGATAGAGAGAAGGTAAGTACAGACAGAGGGAAGGTAAGTACAGACAAAGGGAAGATAAGTACAGATAGAGAGAAGGTAAGTACAGACAGAGGGAAGGTAAGTACAGACAAAGGGAAGATAAGTACAGATAGAGAGAAGGTAAGTACAGACAGAGGGAAGTTAAGTACAGACAAAGGGAATATAAGTACAGATAGAGAGAAGGTAAGTACAGACAGAGGGAAGGTAAGTACAGACAAAGGGAAGATAAGTACAGATAGAGAGAAGGTAAGTACAGACAGAGGGAAGGTAAGTACTGACAAAGGGAAGATAAGTACAGATAGGGAGAAGGTAAGTACAGACAAAGGGAAGATAAGTACATATAGAGAGAAGGTAAGTACAGACAAAGGGAAGATAAGTACAGATAGAGAGAAGGTAAGTACAGACAGAGGGAAGGTTAGTACTGACAAAGGGAAGATAAGTACAGATAGAAAGAAGGTAAGTACAGACAAAGGGAAGATAAGTACAGATAGAGAGATGGTAAGTACAGACAAAGGGAAGATAAGTACAGATAGAGAGAAGGTAAGTACACACAGAGGGAAGGTAAGTTCAGACAAAGAGAAGATAAGTACAGATAGAGAGAAGGTAAGTACAGACAGAGGGAAGGTAAGTACTGACAAAGGGAAGATAAGTACAGATAGAGAGAAGGTAAGTACAGACAGAGGGAAGGTAAGTACAGACAAAGGAAAGATAAGTACAGATAGAGAGAAGGTAAGTACAGACAGAGGGAAGGTAAGTACAGACAAAGGGAAGATAAGTACAGATAGAGAGAAGGTAAGTACAGACAGAGGGAAGGTAAGTACAGACAAAGGGAATATAAGTACAGATAGAGAGAAGGTAAGTACAGACAGAGGGAAGGTAAGTACAGACAAAGGGAAGATAAGTACAGATAGAGAGAAGGTAAGTACAGACAGAGGGAAGGTAAGTACTGACAAAGGGAAGATAAGTACAGATAGAGAGAAGGTAAGTACAGACAAAGGGAAGATAAGTACAGATAGAGAGAAGGTAAGTACAGACAAAGGGAAGATAAGTACAGATAGAGAGAAGGTAAGTACAGACAGAGGGAAGGTTAGTACTGACAAAGGGAAGATAAGTACAGATAGAAAGAAGGTAAGTACAGACAAAGGGAAGATAAGTACAGATAGAGAGATGGTAAGTACAGACAAAGGGAAGATAAGTACAGATAGAGAGAAGGTAAGTACACACAGAGGGAAGGTAAGTTCAGACAAAGGGAAGATAAGTACAGATAGAGAGAAGGTAAGTACAGACAGAGGGAAGGTAAGTACTGACAAAGGGAAGATAAGTACAGATAGAGAGAAGGTAAGTACAGACAGAGGGAAGGTAAGTACAGACAAAGGGAAGATAAGTACAGATAGAGAGAAGGTAAGTACAGACAGAGGGAAGGTAAGTACAGACAAAGGGAAGATAAGTACAGATAGAGAGAAGGTAAGTACAGACAGAGGGAAGGTAAGTCCAGACAGAGGGAAGGTAAGTACATGACAGAGAGAAGGTAAGCACAGACAGAGGGAAGGTGAGTAGAGACAGATGGAAGGTAAGAACAAATAGATGGAAGACATTTATAGAAAGAGAGAAGAGATGTATCATATACTTTAAAGAGACATATAAACACATGGAACATAAGTTCAGACAGAGGGAAGATAAATATAGACAGAGAGAATAGAAGTACAGAAAGAGGGGAGGAAAGACGAGCAGTATTGACAGAGGGAATACATTATATACAGAGAGAAGATAAATATAGACAGATGGGAGAGAAGTATAGACAAAGAGAAGAAACTACAGAGAGAAGAGAAGTGCTGACAGCCGAGAGCAAGATGCCAAGCATGTAGAAGAAATGCAGCCACCTAGTTCCTGAGTGAGGTGTGTGTAAGCACATGTGTGTGTGTGTGTGTGTTAGGACAGAGCAGAGAGTAGCAGTGCTGCTAATAGCTTAGAAGAAGAAAAAGATGATGGTGATGGTCATGATGACGATAATGAAGATGATGAGGAGTATGACGGTGCTATATTATCTGTGTTCTGCCTGCTGCCTGTCTAAAATTGCATACCAACGCTGGGGATCAACGAGTCCATATATAGTGATCGAAACTGATAGAGGCAACACTAGCACAGAACTGAACAAAGAGGCAATAGATGACACAGCAGGCAAGAGAAACATGTCAATCAAAATTCACACAGGACGCTCCAGTCTGAAACTGTGAGCAACACTCGCAGAGAGACTCCAAAGGTGTATCAGCATACTGATATATTACTGGCTGTTGACGAAGACAAGAAGCACTTCTTCCTGTAACATTGGTCAACTCTATGGCGTCTATCTCAGTAGAGGCTTCTTTCTCTTGGGTTGTCTTTAGCCTTCCATCCGTCTGCTCGTCTACTGTGAGGTCTAGTGACTACCTATGTCCTCTCAACTCATTTCATTTGATGGTTGAATCAATGACGTGAAAGGTTCATATTCTGCTGTGAGAGATTCTACAAGGACGCCTTGGCTTCCGCGTGTCGTATGTACTGCACCAGGTTGCGGATGATCTGGTCCTGGTCGACGTACTCCAGGATGTGCGGAGCGTTCAGCAGGACAGTGGCTGTCCCTGCGATAGTGACCAACAGAAGACGAAGAGAAACAGTCTGTCCAGCACTCGCGCCACGTACTTCCAGTCTTCCAGAACCTGGCCAGAGAAATAAAGTGGTTTAAACACGTTTAAGTGGGGGAATGAAAGACACGTGACTTAACTATGGTTATAAGTGGGGGAGAGAAAGACACATGGTTAAACTATGTTTAAATGGGAAAGAGAGACAGTCACGTAGCTTAACTATGTTTATAAGTGGGGGAGAGAAAGACAGGTGGTTAAACTATGTTTAAGTTGGGAGAGAAAGACACCTGATTTAACTATGTTTAAGGGGGGGGGGGAAGAGAAAGACACGTGGTTTAACTATGTTTAAGAGTGTAGAGAAATAGTTAGTTGGTTAGTTAGTTAGTTAGTTAGTTAGTTAGTTAGTTAGTTAGTTAGTCGACAGGTCATCCTCATTGCACATCGAACCATTCAGTCCATAAGTGTTCGGATCCCCTCCTCAGCAAATCCCGCAGCGTGTAGCGGCTAACGATACCAGTTCTGTGTTGGTTTATCAATCTTCTGTGGCTTCCTGCGTTGTGTTCTTGTTTGGCCACAATCACGAGGTTTAACAATGTTTAAGAGGGGAGAGAAAGACACCTGGTTTAACTATATTTAAGAGGGGAGAGAAAGACACGTGGTTTAACCATGTTTAAGAAGGGAGAGAAAGACACGTGGTTTAACCATGTTTAAGACGGGAGAGAAAGACACGTGGTTTAACCATGTTTAAGACGGGAGAGAAAGACACGTGGTTTAACTATATTTAAGAGGGGAGAGAAAGACACGTGGTTTAACCATGTTTAAGAAGGGAGAGAAAGACACGTGGTTTAACCATGTTTAAGACGGGAGAGAAAGACACGTGGTTTAACTATGTTTAAGAGGGGAGAGAAAGACACGTGGTTTAACCATGTTTAAGAGGGGGAGAGAAAGAAAACTTGTCCCCGTGGCTAGGGCTTGCGATTCATGGGCCCGCTTAGATGTGTTCGAATCACAGCTGCGACCGATTTGACAGCAGACTGCGTCGCGCTGGATTTTAACGTGTTATTATGGGAGCCAGTCGTCCAGAAAGCAATGGCAAACTACTGAACGTAAACTTGCCAAGACATCAACAACAGAAGTAAAATGCTATCGTTGACAGAGTTGTCATGTAAATAGGAAATGGGAAAAAAAGAGAAAGAAATGTGGTTTAAATATGTTTAAGTGAGGAGAGAAAGACACGTGGTTTTAATATTCTAAATTGGGGAGAGAAAGACACGTGGTTTTAATATGCTGAAGTGGGGAGATAAAGACACGTGGTTTTAATATGCTGAAGTGGGAAAGATACGAGATTTTAATATGTTGACATGGGGAGAGAAAGACACGTGGTTTTAATTTGTTGAAATGGGGAGAGAATGACACGTGATGTTAATTTGCTGAAGTAGAGAAAGATACGAGGTTTTAATATGCTGAAGTGGGGAAAGATACGTGGTTTAAATGTGTTTAAGAGGGGAGAGAAAGTCACGTGGTGTTAATATGTTTTAAACAGACGATACAAATACAGAATATCAATATGTTTAATAAAGAAGATAACAACATATCGTTTCAAGAGAGAAGATAAAGACATATCGTTTCAGCACGTTTTGCTGGAGTGGCTCCGGGTGTTGGGATTGCGTAGGTCCAGATAATGTAATTAACATGACTTGAATTCCAATTATCAACCAACATAACATATCATCTATCAACCAACATAACATATCAGCAATCAAACAAAATAACATACGAATATAATCTATCAACTAACATAAGATATCATCTATCAGCCAACATAATACTGCCCTAATGAAATAACACACAACAGTGTATATGATAGAGTGGGGACAATCAGAACAGCTCACTAACTGACCATGTGAGGTCACATTAGGACATAGGTGGTGGTAGTTTTCTACCGATACTTTCACCACACTGTCACACGTTGTCACCACACTGTCACGACACTGTCACCACGTTGTCACGACACTGTCACCACGTTGATATCACACTGTCACCACACTGTCACCACGTTGTCACACACTGTCACCACGTTGTCACCATACTGTCACCACACTGTCACCACGTTGATATCACACTGTCACCACACTGTCACCACGTTGTCACACACTGTCACCACGTTGTCACCACACTGTCACCACACTGTCACCACCATGTCACCACACTGTCACCACGTTGTCACCACACTGCCACCACACTGTCACCACACTATCACCACACTGTCACCACGTTGTCACCACACTGTCATCACACTGTCACACGTTGCCACCACACTGTCACACGTTGTCACCACACTGTCACCACACTGTCACCACGTTGCCACCACACTGTCACACGTTGTCACAACAATGTCATCACGTTGTCACCAAACTGTCACCACGTTGCCACACGTTGTCACCACACTGTCACCACACTGTCACCACACTGTCACCACGTTGTCACCACACTGTCACCACGTTGTCACCACACTGTCACCACACTGTCACCACACTGTCACCACACTGTCACACGTTGTCACCACACTGTCACACGTTGTCACCACACTGTCACACGTTGTCACCACACTGTCACCACGTTGTTACCACACTGTCACCACACTGTCACATGTTGTCACCACACTGTCATCACACTGTCACCACACTGTCACACGTTTTCACCACACTGTCACTACGTTGTCACCACAATGTCACCACGTTGTCACCACAATGTCACCACACTGTCACACGTTGTCACCACACTGTCACCACACTGTCACACGTTGTCACCACACTGTCATCACACTGTCACACGTTGTCACCACACTGTCACCACACTGTCACACGTTGTCACCACACTGTCACCACACTGTCACCACACTGTCACCACAGTCACACGTTGTTACACACTGTCACCACACTGTCACCACAATGTCACCACAATGTCACCACACTGTCACCACTGTCACAACATTGCAACAACACTGTCACTACGTTGTAAACACACTGTCACCACATTGCCACAAAACTGACACCAAACTGTCACAACTGTCACCACATTGCCTCCATACTGTCACCTCATTGTCACCATACTGTCAGAACGTTGACACAAGACTGTCACCACACTGTCCCCACACTGTCACCACACTGTCACGAAACTGTCACCACGTTGTCACAACACTGACACCACACTGTCACCACGTTGTCATAACACTGACACCACACTATCACACGTTGTCACCACACTGTCACCACACTGTCTTCACGTTGTCATAACACTGACACCACACTGTCACCACGTTGTCATAACACTGACACCACACTGTCACCACGTTGTCATAACACTGACACCACACTGTCACCACGTTGTCATAACACTGACACCACACTGTCACCACGTTGTCACCACGTTGTCACGAAACTATCGCCACGTTGTCACCACACTGTCATCACACTGTCATCACGTTGTCATCACGTTGCCATCACACTGTCATCACACTGTCACCACGTTGTCAGGCTGCGATGTTCGATGTTCCTTACACTCGGGAGTGAATGTGACTCTCCTCACACCTATGAGCTTGTGTCAGGAGGTCAGATATGGTTGTGTGTGGGGGAATGTGATGGTGTGTGTATGGGCATGTGATGGTGTGTGTGTGTGTGGGCATGTGATGGTGTGTGTGTGGGGGGGAATGTGATGGTGTGTGTGTGTGTGGGCATGTGATGGTTTGTGTGTCTGGGGATGTGATGGTGTGTGTGTGTGTGTGTGGATGTGGGTGTGTGCCAGTGTTGGTAGTGTGTATATTGGAATAGGTCAGACAGACAACATGATAATCTGCAGTTAAGTTTGTGTATGTATTGTGTGTGTGTGTGTGTGTGTGTGTGTGTGTGTGTGTGTGTGTATGGTGTGTGTGTGTATGTATGGTGTGTGTGTGTATGTATGGTGTGTGTGTGTGTATGGTGTGTGTGTGTGTATGGTGTGTGTGTGTGTATGGTGTGTGTGTGTGTATGGTGTGTGTGTGGGTGAGTAGGTGGGTGGGTGTGAGTGTGAGAGGGGGCCAGACAGACAACATGAGAATCTGCAGTTATGTTTATGTGTGGATGTGTGTGGGTGAAGGTGTGTGTGTGGATGTGTGTCGATGAGTGTGTTGATGTTGGTGTATCTAGGTGTAAGTGTGTGTGTGTGTGTGTGTGTGTGTGTGTGTGTGTTGGGGGATGTCAGACAACAACATGAGAATCTACAGTTATGTTTGTGTGTGCATGTGTGTGTGTGTGTGTGTGTGTGTGTGTGTTGGTGGGTGTGAGTGTAGGTCTGTGTGGGTAGGTGTGGGTGTCTGTGGGTGAGTGTGTGACGGAGGAGGTAATAAATACAACATGAGAATCTGCAGTTATGCTTGTGTGTGTGGGTGTGTGTGTGGGTGGATGTGGGTGGGTGTGAGGTGTATGTGAGTGTGTAGGATTGGGTGACTGTGAGTGTGGGTGCGTGTCAGAGTGGATGTGTGTGTGGGTATGAGGGAGGAAGGTCTTGTAGTCGCCTGATCGGTGTGATAGAGACGTCTACAACAGATGGAGGAGACACAGACAATAAGTCAGATTGTACACTAATCAACAGCAAGGACGCTATCCAACAAGTACACAACAAGGATGTAGAATAAACACTTACAGTTTCATACTCCTCCTCCTCTCTGAGATGCTGGTAGATGAACTGGACACTGTCTATAGTGGTCTTCAGCTCCGATGTCATCACTATCTCCTTTGTCTCCTCCTTGTCCTGCTGGCTTGACCCCGCCCCTGAACTTTCACCTTGCGCTGGCCTTGTCTCCCTGGGCATCCGACACCGAATGTTCTCGTAATCATTCTGCCTGGGTGTCGGAGAGTGGCGCGGACTCTCCGCTCCCTGTAGTGGAGACAGCTCGACAAAGTCTCTAGACGTGCTCTGGTCACCTCCACATTTGTCTGACGACACCTGAAATGAGGGTGCCGGTGTTGGTGCTCCTTGCCACCGTTTATCATGATCCGGCCTGGTCATGAGCAGGTATTTAGGCAACTCCCGGAGGAAGACCACCCTCACCCAGTAAGGCATTCGATGAGTTCGCGGAGTCCGGTAGTTCCTGTTAATGATGATGACCGTAGAGAGAATGGCCACAAGATTCATGACGAACGTGAACAGCAAGTACTTGGCTATCAGAGGGATGTTCAGCGACGGCGGTAGGATTTTGGAGACCAGCAGCAGAAACACCACCAGCGCCAAGAGGAGAGATATACAAAGTGCAATCTTCTCCCCGGCGTCGGCAGGGAGGGCAAAGACACAGACGGTCACGAAGGAGATCAGCACGCAGGGTATGATCAGATTAACGGTGTAGAACAACGACTTGCGTCTGATCACAAACTTGAAGATGATGAGCTCCTTGTCGTCGCCGTTGTTATCATCTCGGTAGGGTTCTATTCTGCCGGGACAGTCGATGATATCCCAGCTGCCGCTCTTGAGATAGTCCACCAGGTCCAGTTTGTCGCGGTTCTTGTAGAAGTTGTATTTAAGGGCCTTGCCCTTGTGGGTCCAGGAGCCGAACTTCATCTCGCACACCTGCTGGTCAAACGGGAAGTACTGGACGTCGATAGAGCACGAGCTGTGGTAGATGGCCGGCGGGATCCAGTGGACTTCGGAGTTTGCATAGAGGACGCAGTTGGACTTGTAGGTCACCTCGAAGTTTCCATCTGCGCTGGGGAGGACAAGTCAACGTACGGGGTCATATATACTTCACAGAGAACACGTAATTAAAATAGAGGTTCACATATACTTTAAAATGAAAGGTGTATTAAAATATTGGTTAACATATACTTTAAAATGAAAGGTGTATTAAAATATTGGTTAACATATACTTAAAATGAAAGGTGTATTAAAATAACTTGTGAACATATACTTCAACGGCAACTATGGGTTTAGTTACAGGTACTAAAATAATTCAACGGGAACTATGGGTTTAGTTACAGGTACTAAAATAATTCAACGGCAACGATGGGTTTAGTTACAGGTACTAAAATAATTCAACGGGAAAGTGGTATTAAAATAGAGGTTTAAGTATACTCAAGCTGGGGAAAGAGGCAGGGGTTGTCCGACACGAAGATAGACACAGAGCATTGCAGATAGGCTGAGCATGAACATGCATGAGGCAGGGGACTGGCCAAGGTTAGGGAGTCTGTTCAACATGCACGAGACAGGGGAACTAGCCAAGGATTCGGAGTCTGTTCAACATTCACGAAGCAGGGGAACTGGCCAAGGTTGCGGAGTCTTTTCACCATGCACGAAGCAGGGGAACTGGCCAAGGATGGGGAGTCTGTTCACCATGCACGAGGCAGGGGAACTGGCCAGGGATGGAGAGTCTCTTCAATGGGCTGTGATGTGAGCGACGTCATGCCAACCACAGCCGCATGATGATGATGAACAAACTCTATTACCATTTCTTCAGTTTATGTGTCGTGACACCACTCGGGGGTATTGATTGCCTCCAGACTGTGCCGTCACACTTGCTATGTGTCATGTTGAGATCAGTTTATATTATCTCAAGTGCTTCTCTAATTGCTTTCTATAATTCCCGTTCTGTGTTGACTCACAGTAATCTCTATTTACTTGTCAGAACCGGAACTGGGCTGCTAAACAAGGCGAGACAACTTTGCTACCAAGACAGATGATGGCAAAGGCGGCGACTTACTTGTTGAACAGAACAAAGTCGGGAACCCAGACCTTGTCCGGCTTGATCCTGATCGAACCGATGTTGCTGTAGAGAACGGGGTCCCACCGCAGCTGGTAGTCGTGCCAATACTGCAGACAGAACCACATACAACAATAAATAGCACCGGACCGTCTTAACAAGGTCCATTTATATAACCAGCGGACTTAACACTCTAGGAGTCTCACACCGCTGTGATAATGTGGTGGGCGAGACTACTCAACACTCTAGGAGTCTCACACCGCTGTGATAATGTGGTTGACGAGACTACTCAACACTCTAGGAGTCTCACACCGCTGTGATAATGTGGTTGACGAGACTACTCAACAGTCTAGGAGAATCACACCGCTGTGATAATGTGGTGGGCGAGACTACTCAACACTCTACGAGTCTCACACCGCTGTGATAATGTGGTACGTCAGACACTCAACACTCTAGGAGTCTCACACTGCTGTGATAATGTGGTGGACGAGACTACTCAACACTCTAGGAGAATCACACCACTGTGATAATGTGGTGGGCGAGACTACTCAACACTCTACGAGTCTCACACCGCTGTGATAATGTGGTACGCCAGACACTGAACACTCTACGAGTCTCACACCACTGTGATAATGTAGTACGCCAGACACTCAACACTCTACAAGTCTCACACCGCTGTGAATTATTGTGGATGAGACTACTCAACACTCTAGGAGTCTCACACCGCTTTGATAATGTGGTACACCAGACACTCAACACTCTACGAGTCTCACACTGCTGTGATAATGTGGTGGGCGAGACTACTAAACACTCTAGGAGTCTCACACCGCTATGATAATGTGGTACGCCAGACACTCAACACTCCTCGAGTCTCACACTGCTGTGATAATGTGGTGGACGAGACTACTCAACACTCTACGAGTCTCACACCGCTGTGATAATGTGATACGAACGAATGAACAAACTTTATTTTAAAAGGGTAACAAATTGGGCACGCAGGCCCGTCTTACATTCGGCTCTTTCGATCACTCATCTTTCATTCATCAAATGTGCATGTTACATTAACAGGGAAAAAATACATTGTCAAATGGATCTTGTAAGCATCAACAATGCATATTACGCATGGTACATTCACATGGAAAGAAAAAAAAACATTGTCAAATGAAAGTTGTAAACATAAACAGTGCATATTGCAATGTTGGAGACACAACCCCCATCCACCCTCACGCCCCGCAGCCACCCCCACATCCCTCAGCCACCCACACATCCCCCACCCACCACACCCCCACTCACCCACACATACCTCCACGCACTCACACAGACTCAGGCAAACATAATGCCGCCACCCACCCACTGATCCCCCACCCACACACATTTCTCCACCCACACATACATCCTCCACCCATCCCATAACCGACACACACCACCCACCCACACACCCGCAACCACCCAGCAAAACAAGCATCACAAAACCACATACACACATACCCCCGTCAACCAACACATCCCGCACCTATCCACCCATACATCCCGCACCCTCACAATTTTCCCCACCCACCCACACACACATCAGCCAATCTACACCCACTCACCCACCCAATATCCGCCACCTCTCAACTACACATCCCCCACCTATATACACATCCCCACCCACAAACACATCTCCCCACCTGCCCACACATATCCCCCACCCATAAACACCAAAAAAAAACACACACCTTCCACCCACACACACCCCACCACCCACATATACCCTAGACACACATCCGCAGCTCACACACATCTTCCCACAAACACACACTTCCCCCAACCATACACTCATCTCTCACACACACCCACCCACCCACGTACTCATCCATCAACCACTCACACCCACACATCACTCACCCGCCCATCAACAAATGCATCTCTCATCTATCCTCCCACCCACACACACCCCAACCACCCAGCCAAACACACATCCCCCATCGTCACATATAGCCAAGTCAGACCCATAGAGTGGATGTTTATTTGTTAATGCATTTTTCTTGTTCTCCTTCTTGGTCCCCATTTTCAGTGACTTATGTGACACGTAATTATGCACCGCACAGGTCAGTGCCCGACCTCAGATTGCGTCTGTTTTAGCTGCCCTTAGCCAGAGTGCATCCAAGGTACCGGATCTATTTGCCAGTGAACAGGTTTTCTGTCCCCATAATGTTGCCATGGCTGTCGCCGTGCGGCCTACTTGTCAGATTCCTAACGGCCATACTGCCATGAGAGTTTAAACGTGCAGACTGTCCACACAGACCAACCGTTTGTTGTCCTTATCCGTGAAGGCTGGAGGGCTAATCACACTGACAACAGATTGAGGATTACACTGCTAAGAAAGTGGAGCTCACACTGTTAATATAGTAATCTGTCACCTCGCACACTCCCTTCACCTAGTAGTCCATATCCACCAGTCACGTCGTTACGCAATAAAACATGTAAACAAAATACCAATTAAATTATTTTTTCCCCCGCATATCCTTTACAGGACATCGCTGTCACCACAAGCATTTTACCGCTGTCGTTGATTTCTTGGCAAGATTACGCTCAGTAATTTGCCATTGCTTTCTGAGCGGCCGGCTCACACATCCCGTAAGTTATCAATGCGGAAAGAGCCGCTACTAATTCTCGCGCAGGTTAAGTTACTCACGATAATATACGGGATTACGGAGAAAGACGTTACCCTCTAGGCCAGGGAGACTTACAAAGTAATAAATACAAGACGGTCTTCGTGGCAAAGGCTTTACGGATGCGGTTTGTGATCCCGCTTACCTGCGTTTAACCACACATACGACCGATTTGGCAGCATACCGTGTCACGCTGGGTTTTTTGTTGGTATGGGAACCGGTCGTTCAGAAAGCAATGACAAACTACTGAACGTAAACTTGCCAAGACCACAGTGCTGGTGTTGACAGCGATGTCCTGTCGATAGGATATGCCAAAAAAATTAATAAATACAAGGTAAATATACAAAGTAAATTATACAAAATAAAATATACAAAGTTAAATATACACGGTAAAATATACAAAGTAAAATATGCAAAGGTATAATACACAAAGTAAAATATACAAGACAAAATATCAAAATAAAATATGCAAGGTAAAATATACAAAGTAACATGTACAAAGTAAAATATACAAAGTAAAATATAACAAGTAACAAACAACGTGTATTCAAAGAAGTAATATACAAGTTAAATATAAAAAGTAAATACACAAGCTTAAATATATAAAGTAAATTTTACAAGGTAATATATACAAGGTGTATTCAAAGTAAATTATACAAAGTCAAAAATACGAGGTCAAATATACAAGATGAAATGTATAAGGTAAAATACACAAGGTAAAGTATCTTCTTCTTCTTCTTCTTCAGCGTTCCGAGCCATTGCGGTTCTTTGCTGTAAAGGTAAAGTGTGCACAGTAAAATATATAAATTAAAATATATGGTAATATATACAAGGTGAAATATCATCATTCTTCTTCTTCTTCTTCTTCTTCTTCTTCTTCTTCTTCTTCTTCTTCTTCTTCTTCTTCTTCTTCTTCTTCTTCTTCAGCGTTCCGAGCCATTGAGGTTCTTTGATGCAGATACAATCCGTCTCCATTCGTCTCTCTGGCTGACCTTCTCTTGCCAGTCATTGATTCCAAGTGCTTGTAGGTCTGTATATATATTATCTCTCCACCGTCTTCTTGGTCTACCTCGGGGTCTACGGTCATTTATTTCCTGAGTGTAAGCGAGTTTTGTTTCCCTATTGGCTTCCATTCTTTCTATATGCCCCAGTCATTGTAATCTATTAGCCTTCATGATACCAGTGATTAGCGGGGACTTAAACAGATCATAAATGTCTTTCTTACTTCTTCTTTTCCACTCTCCACTTTGTGTATCCCTAATGGGTCCAAAGATGTGTCTTAAAACTTTGTTCTCAAAGGTTTGGAACAAGGCTTCGTCTCCTTTCGTTGTACTCCAGGTTTCAGAGCCATACAGCACAACTGGTCTGATCAGTGTTTTGTATATTGTGATTTTGGTGTTGCGAGACAGCGCATTTGATTTTAGTAGATGGTGTAGTGCATAGTATATATTATTTCCAGAATTGATTCTAGTTTGTGTTTCTTCCCTTAAAGGTGAAATGTACAAAGTAATAAATATACACAGTAAAATAAAAAAAAGGTAAAGTATGCAACGTAAAATATTTTTCTTTTTTTAAATTTGCATATCTTTTACAGGACATCGCTGTCAACAGCAGCATCTTTCAGCTGTCTATTTATTTCTTGGCAAGATTACGCTCAGTAGTTTGCCATTGCTTTCTGAGCGGCCGGCTCAGTTATCCTGCAAGTCACCAGCGGGGGACGAACCGCTCCCAGTTCTCGCCCGCTACGAGACTCTGCGTGATAAACGGGATTACGGAGAAAGTGTTGTAACCCCTTGGCCAGAGAGACCGGCACGTAAAATATACAAATTAAAATATACAACGTAAAATATATAAGGTACAATATACAAAGTAAAATACACAAAGTAAAATATAACAGTTAAAATATACAAAGTAAAATACAACAAAGTAAAATATACATAAAATACACAACTTAGAAAATACAAAGTAAAATTTACAAAGTAAAATATACAAAGTAATATTAAGCAAGGTAAAATATACAAAATGAAATATAAAAAGTAAAATATACAAAGTAAAATGTATGCAGTAAAATATACAAGATATACGCTCACTCATTCACTCTCGCGCTCACTCATTCACTCTCGCGCTCACTCATTCACTCTCACGCTCACACATTCACTCTCACGCTCACTAATTCACTCTCATGCTCACTCATTCACTCTCCCGCTCACTCATTCACTCTCCCGCTCACTCAAACTACAGTAATGAACATGAGTTTATATTATGCATGATAAATCAAATGGTATTCAACTGATAATATGACAGATGAGAATACACAAACATATGGATTCACGTGTTACATGACATGCATCTGCTCAGCTCTCTCTCTCTCTCTCTCTCTCTCTCTCTCTCTCTCTCTCTCTCTCTCTCTCTCTCTCTCTCTCTCTGTATTCTTTCATATACACACACTCACACGCATGCGCGCGCTCACACACACACACACTAACACATCTACTCTCCCACTGTCTCACTCTCTCTCACACAATCCTTTACACACACACACACACTCACTCTCTCAATCACACTCTCTCACACATACACGTACGCATGAACGCATGCACGCACGCACACACTCCCTCACTCACTCTCACACATACACGTACGAATGCACGTATGGACACATTCCCCCACCATTTCTTGCAACGGAGTTCGTGCATTGAGCTGAGTTTCTCCAAACTCAGGTTTGAGTTAGGAGGAAAACGGAACACTTATGGGTGAAACCGTGTGCCGTGATGTTGATCCAACGACTAAACTAAACGACTAAACTAATCTAATGAATGCCCCGCCAATTCAGATGACGATACAAGGCGTATCCGGATTCGTATGGAAGTGGGTGCAATGTCTACTCTGCTGAGGCGGAACATGATTACCTGTTTTGCACGACGAATATAGCTGTGAATGTCTCTGTAGTTCATGTCCCTAAACCTAGGATAGACTTATATAAAACAAGCTTAGCATACTCTGCCGCTCAGTTGTGGAACAATCTTCCACAAGAAATCAAAGACACCACCAATCATGATACATACATTCGCAACCTGTTTGAACACTACCTTAGTACAGACTACATGCCCCCATAACAAACAACACAAAAAAGACAATAATGGTAACTTATCTCAAACGACAACTAGCCAAAAAACATTCCCTTATGTATGGCACGTTACACCCTCCTTGGGTATTTATAATGCCCATGTTAAACACTGCCTCAGTGAGTCATTTGTTATTGATTATTTTTCATGCGTTTTAATGTTCTTTTGTTGTCAAAAGTTGCTTCATAAGTGATGTTGAATGAAAGAATGTATGAGAGGAAATAGAGAAGAAGGGCAGAATGTCAGACGGGCCTGCGTGCCCAATTCTTAACCCTTTGAAAATAAAGACTTATTATTATTATTATTATTATTATGGTCAAGATGTTGGTCCTCTTTTCATTGAAGTTTATAGAATAATTCGTATGCTCGTGTGTTGTCCCCTCATTTGACAACGTGTTTCTTCTCACGTTTCTTGTCATGCCACAATATGTCAGTTCCCACCACAATATTACTCTCCGGTAGGTATTCAATGCGTCTAGAGCTTTTTTTTTTCAATGCCAGTTGTTTGTCACCGTTGAGAGCTTACGGAATTGAAAATTCATCACTGTGGAACACAAACTGTTGCTATTGACAAATTGTATTGTTTGTGCCGATGTGTCATGTTAAGGGTCTGCAATTCTTATTCTGAATAGTTGGAGCAAAAATATCCAAGTAGGTTTGCATGTGGATTAATGTCTGCGATCTGCCCAGACCTTAATCTGTGTCGCACAATACCAGTAGGTTGATGACTGCTCTCGGTTGCATAAAATTCAATCCATCCTTTCTCCAATAGTCATCCTCCTCTTTCAACACATGGTACTCACATTTTTTCCATTAACTTTTATCAATATTTAATAGCGCAGACTGGATTAGTATCTTGACGTCAGACAATTTGAATATAGTATTGTCAGCTGCCACCTGTCCTTTAATTTTAGCCCACACAAGTTCTATAGGGTTAAAATGAGAATGGTACGGCGGAAGTCTCAAGTACCCATGACGATGCTCTTCTATCAACTTGTCGATTTGATATTTCTTGCTTTTTTGGCGTCTGTTTTACAAGGGACAACAATTCTAGCTAGAAATACGTTTCTGGAAGCGGTATGTATTCCATTCGGAGCCATATCTTTATTGCTCCCTTTGCGCTCGGCTGTAGGTATTTATGTGGGGTGGATCAGAAGAGAATGGCTGCTGTCTCTGGAGCGGTCTCGGTTGGCAAAGATTAGTTTCATCTTCGTGCCAGGGCATGCGGGATTACAAGAAAATGAGCGGGCTGAAAAGCTCGCAAGTGAGGCTACAGTGGAGGGCGGATGCGCCATGGACCAGGCTGGCATTCTGAATGCTCTACGAGAAGTAAAACATTTGCGTGAACTAAGTGATAACTGTAAATTTACAACCATAGCCAGATTGCGAGAACAGCAAATTAAAAGAGGGGTGGCCAAACAAGAACACTACGCAGGAAGCCAAAGAAGATTCATAAACCAACAAAGAACTGATGTCGTTAGCCGCTACACGCTGCGTGATTTGCTGAGGAGGGGATCCGAGCACTTATGGACTGAATGGTTCGATGTGCAATGACGATGATCTGTCGACTAACTAACTAACTAACTAACTAACTAACTAACTAACTAACTAACTAACTAACTAACTAACTAACTAACTAACTAACTAACTAACTAATTAATTAATTAACTAACTAACTACCTAACTAACTAACTAACTAACTAACTAACTAACTGGGCAATTATCCCTTTATCTTTCCATCCACAGATTGCCATTCCTTATCACTTGTGTGATGCGCTGTGATTTAGGTTTCATCCAAATACACTATGCCATAATGTTCTTTGCGCATTTCCCTTATTTCATGTAGGTATCTGCTTCTCATGGCTCCTAAATGCGGTTGCTCGCAAAGATTATTTCTACCTCCCTTGTACTTTCTAAAAGTGAAGCCTAATGTCCTTATAATTTTCCACAAAGTTGTTTTGCATAGCTCTAGGTTATTGTTCTTTCTCAACCAAACCCTAGGTTTTCTTACAGTCACTGTTTCTTTGACATACAGCATTTTTATAATAGCTCGCCTTATGACATCCTTGTCAAAGCTATCTACAATAGCCTTTCTACCTACCGTTTGTTTATTGCGTGGTGGTTTAATTCCAGATTCTTGCACCTATCGACGAAATGACCGTTTGCTCAAACCCAATGCAATGCACTGTTCTTTTTTCGGAGTTTGTAATAGTATGAATAGTACGAATAGTAATAGTATAATAGTACTATTGTGTTATATTGTACGGCCGGTCTCCGTGGCTAAGGTCTTGCGAATGCGGTTTGTGAGTCCGTATATCCGCGTTCGAAAACACAGCGGTGCTGGTTTTTCAAAAAATGTATAGGTGGCGGTCGTTCAGAAAGCAATGGCAAACCACTAAACATAAAATTTGCCCAGGATTCACGAACAGCAAAAATCCTGGGGTCGACTGCTACGTCCTGTGAAGGACATGCAACGAAATTTGTATTGTATAATAGTATGAAACAGTTTCCTGCGATCAGCTTCTTGACAAAATATGTGTACAACTCCATAGCGATGCTTTGAAGTGTACACAATTTCACATTCAGTCCCATTGAACAATATTCACAAATTCCAATGTTAGCGATAAATGGTAAGATTTAAAAAAAAAAAAAAATTAATCAGGTTTTATGAAAGAACCCACATTGACGACATCCTCTGAACACTCCCAGTTTAAACAACGTGGGGTTCTTGCTATAAGGCCAATCCCGTGAACCTACGGAGAATATTCAACACTGAACGCTGATTTTCTGACCGAAGGTGTAATACATTTAAAATTATGGACTTAATCCCTGACCCCTAAATTATATACCGCATATAAACAAACATTGAAATCTGCTGTACAATCTCCAGAACAAAATTGTTTTTGTTGGGTGGACATAATGATAAGGTTATATTCTAAATCTCATCATTTTCCCTCAGTTGGTTACTGAGATATGGATTTTTATACGGAGGCAACCAAATGTAAATGCACTATAGTTGGTCCACATGCCCTGGAACAAGAATACCGGGGTCAAGGAATTAGAATATGGGAGTCAAGGAATAAGTAGGTGGGGTCTATAAAATAGAACATTCGGTCCAGGAATAAGACCATAGGATGAGGGAAGGGTTAAGGCGGAAACAATCAACCAGAACTTCGGGGTGGAAGGGGGGGGGGGGGGTAGGTGGTGTCAAATCACAACATGGGGTCAATGAATCCCAACATGGGGTGAAGAAATCCCAACATGAGGTAAATGAATCCCAAATAGAGGTTGAGGAATAACAACGTAGGGTCAATGAATCCAAACATGGGGTTAATGAATAGTATGGGGTCAATGAATCCCAACATGGGGTGGGTCAAGGAATCTCAACATGGGGTCAAGGAATCCCACATAGGGGTCGAGGAATCCCAACATAGAGTAAATGAATCCCAACATGGGGTCAAATAATCCCAACATGGGATAAATGAATCCTAAATAGGGATCGAGGAATCCCAACATAGGGTCAATGAATCCCAACATGGGGTCAATGAATCACAACATGGGGTCAAGGAATCACAACATCGGCATACGCACGAGAATATTCATTCAGTGACTTGGTGTAGAACCGAGAATAATAACCAGGGTGGGCAACCACTCCGACTACCGATCTCTCCGAGGTTGACGTGACTCTCAGGCATCAATTATCGGGGCCCACACTGTCTGTGGAGCAGTTGTACCACCTCATTGTACGGCCCTCATTCAGGGCTCGCGGTTTGAGCCAAAGTACACGGCAACAGTTCGAATCTAGTATCACGTGGTCCACATACTTGGCTGTTAGCCATCGATTTCCCCAGACTAAGGTCCCTATTAGCGGAGTTTCTGTGGAGATAATTGGGAGGCTTCCGTGCAGAGACACTGGGCTCCACTGATGGGCACAACAGCACAGCACGCGTTATCTGTTGAGGGAGGGCAGTTGGTAAGGCGAGGAGGGCGGGGCGTTGTTGAAATAGCAATAATAATAATAATAATAATAATAATAATAATAATAAGAAGAAGAAGAAGAAGAAGAAGAAGAAGATGAAGAAGAAGAAGAAGAAGAAATTAATAATAATATCAATAATAGCAGTAATACAGAAAGAAAGAAAGAAAGAAAGAAAGAAAGACAGAAAGGAAAGAAAGAAAGAAAGAAAGAAAGAAAGAAAGAAGAAAGAAGAAAGAAAGAAAGAAAGAAAGGAGAACAGGCAGAATAATGATGAAGGACGGGGAGGATAAAGAGGAGACAGAAGACGAACAATATGCACCTTTCCTCTTGTACATTGCTTTGCCGAGGTGAAGCATTCACAGCGGGAGAGTGCCCGCTTATGGGCTTCATGTATCGATATTCCCATGGACTCTGTTATTCCCTCCGTCCAGCGTTTACGTGGTCGGCCTCTTCCTCTGTTTCCATCTGGTCTGTACATCATTGCTTGTTGTGGTATACTGTTGACTGGTAACCTACTTGCATGGCCAAACCATTTGACTTGCTGCTTTCTAATAAAATCTAGTGCGGCTATAACCCCCACTTTAATCCTGATTTCTTCATTTCTGATCTTATCTCTTCTTAATATGTTGAATATTCTTCTCAGGAATCTCATTTCTGTTGTTGTGATTTTTCTTTTCTCTTTTTCTGTCATTGTCCAGGTTTGGCATTGGTAGCATAGAGTTGGTAGGAAGATTGCGTTGTAAAGTTCTTTCTTAGTAGTTATTGATACATGTTTGTTCTTTAGTATTGGTGCCATTTGTCCAATGAGTTAGTTTGCCTTATTGCATCTATTTTCGATCTCGTATTCTTATTTGCCATTTGATGATATTATACTTCCTAGATACTTGAAACTCTTTACTTGTTTCAAGGGGTATTCCTTTAGAAGAAACTTTGTTGTTGTTTTTCTTCTTTGGTTATAGTCATGAACTCTACTTTACTGATGCCAATGTTCATGTTATGTTTCTCACTTGTTGAAATACTTAGTGGTCTGAATTTTT